>BMAO01009521.1:0-68851 GCA_019973975.1 Trichonephila clavata | reverse complement strand
TGGTATGATTTCGGAAATTAAAGAATGATGGAATGCAACTGTTTACAGTCTTATCTCAAGAGAAGACTACATCCCCCTATTTTCAGTGTTTATTCTAGAGAGTACGCTCCCTCCTCTGCAAGAAAACATGTGTGCTATTGTAAATTCTGACGACTCATCGCAGCCTGGTACACACTGGTTAGCATTATTTGTGAATGATAAAAGAGAATTAGAATTTTATGACTCGTTTGGACAACCTCCTGCATTCTATAACATTAGTACTACTACCTATTTAGATGTATTATGGAATTCCAAAGTGTTTCAATCACCAACATCCAATGTTTGCTGTTTGCAACAATACTGTATTTACTTTTTATTCAAACGCAGCAAGGCTATTCTATATATTATATTTTAAATCAATTGCATATAAATGATTTTATTATGTATCAATTTGTAAAGAAGCGATATGGAGTAAGATTTGTGTTTAGAAAATAATAAAATGGAATGAAACTAAATATTTGTGTCTTATTTTTTCCTCAAAAAATTAATATATTTTTTTATAATAATTTCCCCCCTCTATTTTTTTAATAATAATTCCCCCCTCAAAATATTAATATATATTTTTTTATAAAAAAATTTTCTCAAAAAATTAATATAATTTTATTTAATTGCTGTTATCTTTTTGAGCTTTTAAATTTTATCAAATTAATATGTTTTTACCTGAAAAAGAAAAATGTTCAAATTATAAAGGGACAATTTTTTTTAAAAATCAAATGAGCAACATTTATTTCAAAGTTTCAACCATGCATTTCTGCGAGCATACATTATTGGTTTCTTGATAATTTTGTTATTCTGATACAATTTTTTACTTACATCTAGATGTTTCGGTAAATTTACATCATTCAAAGCCTTAAAAATACATATCTTCCTTCAGGTGCCAATTTTCGGTTCCGCAGAAAATCATTTACGAGGAATACAGTAATACTTCCTGGAATAACAGTATTTTTGTAAATAATTTCCATATCAGAATTCCAACTGAAAGATTCTTGAAGCTTTAAAAACTGGAAAATATCTTTTGCTTTTTCTTTATACCTAGTTGGAACAATTCTAAAAATTTTATCCTCCAACGCAACGTTTTCTGTCTTCACTTCCGACCCTTTTAGATTTTCGTTTAATGATTCTGTTTCTTGATTTTCCGATACAGATGTTTCAGTTGGAAATTGATTCGGACTCTTTTCGATTTTCAACAGAAAAAAGTGTATGTTTTTGTAAAACTTGTAGATAGAGTATTGCTTTTTCTTCTTCTGTTAAATTCTTACTATGGAGAATGTTTTTCATACGTTGATCAAGTTCCGATAAGTGTTCCGCTACTTGAGCTATTTCTTCGGGTACCAGTACAAATTTTTTGCTAAATTCCATTTTGAATTAAAGAGCTGGTAACGGAAATAGCTGCTGGTAATAAATAGATAGGAATCCTTTTCCTTTTTGAATTAAATTTTTCTTTTTCTCGTAAAGAGGTATTTTTTTGTTAGAAAGCTTTCTTAAGCTTTCTTTATAGGGAGATAAGCGGTTTTTTAAAATTTTAGTCCAACGATATGTTACCACATAAAACATTCAGCACACACTCACACAAAGTTTTTATTTTTTTCTTTGAACACTTTTTCAAAATAGATTTTGAGTTTTTTTGTTTTAGAAATTAATTTTAAGAGCTCTAACGTTTGTTCAGAACATACTGACATCTTGCGAACTAATGAATATTCATCTAACAATTTGAATCTATTTATTTGTTTCAAAGTAATGGTTATCGAGGTTGATATGCATAAAAAACATTTCCAGGAAACATACCTGTGCGCACACCCAAGGATTCACCAGTTTCAGGTTTTAAATCAATAAGTTATTATCCGTACGGTTTTGATGTGGCATCTGCGTAACATTCTTGTAAAAATTTCACTTTACGAGGATATAATTGGCGCCCTAAATGTGTAATTTGGGATTGATCTTTTCGATTCTTAAATAATACAAGATAATGAGCGTTTAAAAAATTTCTCTAATTTCTTTCCCTTTATGAAAAATATTCTGTACTACAAAAATTATGCTTAAATCTCTGTGATGTGCATATTTTACAAATAATTTTGTTAATCGGGGATCATTCCCTAACTCGCCCATAAGATCGTCTATAGCAATTAACGCATTCGAATACTGGTGCACATTAGATGGAATACCTTCATGAAAGGAAATATTCAACATTTCTTCATATAACTTTTGGTAAACCCCATAACAGCAAACAATTTTTTTAGGAAAAGGTTTAATCATTTTATTTTCAATTAATTTTTTAACGAACTGACTTTTACCGCTACCAGATGGTCCAGCCAAGATTAAAGTAAATGGATGAACTAATTTGAGAGAATCCGTGATTAAATTAAATAATTTTTATCAGCGATGCTGCTATTTATACTACGAGTCAGTTAATTCTATAAATTTTAATTTGCGTGATAACAAAAAGAAAAATTCAAAAATTCTTTTCCCTGTCAGTGATCGTATGTTGTATCCTACATTTTCAAGTCTTGATTCGTTATCAGATAAAAAAGAGACGCCGATAGAGACCATTCAGTAGAATATTTTCTCATAGTATTGTAACAACTTAGCATTGATACGGTCCAACACTCCCCTATTCATATCTAGTTTGATGGATTAGAGCAGCTTGGGGGCAAAACACATGGCTTTGGGGCTTTCATTGTTTCGTCTCGACGTCAGTGGGTCTGTAGTTTGAATGGGCAGGACGAAGTCCTGCTGTTTATCTATTCATATACCCTGTTTGACTTAGAAGACTGACGCCTCGGAAAACGGCGGGCAGTAAGGGACCAGATGTTCGGAGGAACCTTGTGTCGCCGGTGAGTGCGAGAAGGATCAGAGAGAGTCATTGTTAGATCCACCCCAATAGGGGGCGCTAATAAGCCTGCGGGCCGATTTCTGTTGGACCAACCAATGAGAAGTGATGAGGGGCGTGTAGTATCCACCCCCGGAGTTTAAAAGGAGACCAGACGGGGTTGATAACATATTTCAAATAACCCATTTGCTCCGTCGAATTTATGGTGTACCCATGATCGCTACGGAGTAGCTGAACACAAAATTTGTTTGAAGATTTAGCAGTGCGTAAAAACGTTCTATAATTTCTACGGCTTCAGTATGTTTACTTGCAATATTTGTGGAAAATGTTTCTTTACAAACTATAAATTAAAACGTCATACTTTTCAAGTTCATGGAAATTTTTTTTCCTCATCAATGTCCAGACTGCAGTAAAAAATTCGTTCGGCAAAGTGTTTTAAAAAGACACAGAGACTCTTTGCATTCAACAGAGAAGATTGTATGTGAGTTTTGCGGCACACCATTTACCCGTATAGACAACTTATTGCATCATTTAAACAACAGAACCTGCGAAAGAAAGTTGGCGAAAGAAGCGGAAAAGAGAAAGAGAGCGGATTGGATTGATTCAAGTAGAAAGAAAAAGCCCCAGCTGTCCACATCTGCTGAAAACTCTACGGCTGTTCCTGAAAATTCCAATGTTGTTCCTGAATAAAATCTCCTTACCACCAAAAGAGAGCCTGAGTGCTTTTCAAAAAGCGTATAAAACTTTTGATCTCCCTAATAACGATAGTTCATTGGGGATAAAAGAGTTTCTACTCTTAAGAAAAGAAGATACACTCCTTATTTTTCACAATGAACTCAAAACTTACAAATCCTTGAAAGTGAGTAAATGGGTGCATTGCATTTACTCGAAAGAGACAGATGCCGGAAAAATGATAAAGAACGTTGAATTTAAAACGCAGAATAATGCAGTATTTTGAGAGACTAACCTCGCCAGCCTTTATGACAACATGTCTGAGAAAATAATGAAAGTAAGTGAGGATTTTGAGGGTAAAGACTCGGGCTAGACACTGGACGAAATCTTAAGTCTCGAAGTCCGCACGAACCGTTATTCTCCATTCAGAGGCTCGTCATCCTTCATCGAGGTGCCGAAGCAGATCACTGAAACTAAGGCAATTATCAATGTCATCAATAAAAAGGACTCTCAGTGTTTCATGTGGTCTGTTCTCGCAGCTCTCTACCCCAACACCAACAACCCCAACAAAACGTCAAGTTATGCCGCCTACCTAAATAAGTTGAACTTTGACGGAATATCATTTCCAACACCTCTTAACGAGGTGAAAATTTTTTCGAAAATTAACGATATAGGAATAAACATTTATTCATTTGAAGAATATTTAAAAATATTTCCTCTCCTCATCAGTGATATAGTGTGTGAGAAACATATAGATTTGCTTTACATAAAAAATAGAGAGTTTGGACATTATTGTTTCATTAAAAGCTTATCTAGACTTGTTTCGAAACAACTCTCAAAACACCAACATAAAACGCACATATTTAAAAGATGTTTGAGTGCTTTCAAAACAGAATACAAACTCCTTCGGCACAATGAGATGTGTGTGTAAAAAGTCCTGCAAGGGTAGTAATGCCGTCAGAAACAAGTAAGTTTTTAAAATTTAAAAATTTTCAGCATTCTTTGAAAATACCTTTTGTTGTGTATGCGGATTTCGAGTGTGTAACTATGAAAACTGATACTTGTTGTCCTGACCCAAACTTTTCCTTTACCAATATTTATGAAAAACATATCCCGATAGGTTTTTGTTATTTTATCAGTTATCAAGGGGGTCATTACAAAGATCCAATAGTATACAGAGGTACTGATGCCCCAAAATTTTTTATTGAAAAACTAGAAAAAGAGGCAATAGAAATTGAAAATGTTTATAAAAACCGTTATTAACTCTTACCGAATAAGAAAAGCAATTGTATGATAATGCTAAAAATTGTTATGTTTGTGATCAAATCTTTCGCGAAAACAATATCAAGGTTAGGGATCACAATCATGTTACTCAAAAACTTAATGGTCCTTGTTGTAATACTTGCAATTTAGCAATGAAAACCCCCAAATTTTTGCCTATTTTTTTCCATAATCTTTCTGGGTATGACGCTCATATTTTTATTAAGGAGTTGGGATATGATAAAAAACAAATTAATTTAATTCCGAACACTGAAGAAAAATAAATTTCCTTCAGTAAAAATATTTCAAACGATTTCCAGTTAAGGTTTTTAGATTCTCTCAAATTCATGTCCTCTAGTTTGGAAACCTTGATAAAAACATTAAAAAAAGATGAATTTAAATACATGAAACATTATTTTGATTCAGAAAAAATAGATTTACTTTTAAGAAAAGGAGTTTTTCCGTGTGATTATTTTGACAGTTTTGAAAAATGTAAAGATAATTGTTTGCCACCTATTAGTAAATTTTACAATAAACTAAATGAAGAGGCTATAAGTGTAGATTATAATCACGCCTGTTAAGTGTTTAATCAGTTTCATTTAAATAATCTTGGGGAATACTGTGATCTATATGTAAAAACAGATGTCCTATTGTTAACCGATCTCTTTGAAAACTTTAGAAAAATATGCATGCAAACTTATCAACTTGATCCTTGTTGGTACTTTACCACCCCAGCTTTATCGTGGGATGCTATGCTATTACATACTAAAGTAGCTATCGAACTGTTCACAGATTACGACATGCTTCTTTTTATAGAAAACGGTGTAAGAGGAGGTATAAGTCAGTGTTGCAATCGTTATGCTATAGCTAACAACAAATATATGCCTAATTTTAACACAGATGAGGAGATAAAATATTTAATGTATCTTGACGCAAATAATTTGTACGGTTACGCGATGAGTAAATATCTACCCTTAAAAGATTTTGTTTGGAGTGATGGCAATTTAACTAAAAAGGATATTTTAAATTTATCAGATGACTCAGATGTAGGTTACATCTTGGAAGTGGATCTTGACTACCCTTCCGATTTGACAAACATTCAGATTTTCCCCTTGCCCCTGAAAATAAACCCCCACCTAATTGTAGAGAACCAAGACTTTTAACTACTTTGGAACCAAAAACAAAATATATTCTCCATTATTCAAATTTAAAGCTTTATTTACAATTAGGATTAGTCTTGAAAAAAATTCGTGGTTTAAAATTTTTTCAGTCGCTTTGGCTTAAAAATTACATAGATTACAATACAGAATTAAGAACTAAATGACTTGTAAATGACTTTCAAATGGATTTTTACAAACTAATGAATAATAGCATATTTGGGAAAACGATGGAAAATGTAAGAATAAGAGTAGATATACGTTTATGCTCAACAGAAGAGCAAGCTCGAAAGTTAATAGCGAAACCAAATTTTAATTGTCGTACAATATTTTCTGAAAACTTAATGGCCATTCATCTTAAAAAAACCGAAATCAAATTCTTGAAACCAATACAGGTAGGAATGGCGATTTTAGACTTATCAAAAGTCCTAATGTATTCTTTTCACTATGAGTACATGAAGCACCATTACGACTCAAAAGTACGGCTCATGTATACAGACACCGATTTCTTTATATATGAAATAAAGACTGATGATTTTTATAGTGACATGAAAGACAATATTAACTTATATGACACTTCAGACTATGACAAAAATAACATTTTTAATTTACCTCTAGTTAACAAAAAAGTCTTCGGGAAAATGAAAGATGAAAACAAAGGAAATATTATGACAGAATATGTAGGATTAAAATCAAAAATGTATGCCTACAAAATAAACTATAAGATTAAAAAGCGGTTAAAAGGAATTAAAAAACAAACTTTAAAAAATAAATAACATTTGAGGGCTACGAAGTCTGTCTTTTTAATCAAAAATTAAAATATTCTGACATGAACTTAATTAGGTCCAAATTTCATGCAATACACTCCATAAAGCAAAACAAACTTGCTCTGTCCTTATAAAGATGATAAAAGGTTTGTTAATGGTGATGGCATTACTACTCTTGCCCATGGACATTAGTCGCTGACGAATTTAGAGCTATTCGATAAACAGTATGACATAAAATCCAGTGATGACACAATAATGTGATTTTTTGTAAATAAAAGATTGTAATGTAAAACGGAATACAGAATGCCGTTTTTGTAAATAAACAATTTACTTTGTATCTTTACTCTACATGTGTAATCATTATGCTGAATTCAATTTTACAACTTGTTGTTGTCCTGTAATGTAAATAAGCGATTGTAATGTAAAACGTAGTACAGAATGATTTTTTTTTGTAAAAATAAACAATTTATACTTTGTATCTTTACTGTGTATGTGTAATCATTATACCGAATTAAAATTTACAATTTGTTATTAAAACAATGTATAATAAATAATTTTTTTATTTCTATTTAAATAAGAAAAAAATAATTAAACTAAATGGTTATTGCAATGAACAGTTATACAATTTATACTCTTTGGAAAAGGCAAAGAGTTTGCTTTAAACGCATAAACATAAATTTTTCCTTACTTTTATACAAAATATATTTAAAATATCACTTATGCTTAACATACTAAGATAATTTGTTTGAAAGACGTATACTGATATTTATCTTTAAAAATGAAACTATTTCAACATAAATTAAACTAGAAAGCAGTATAAATAAAATTAACAATATAACCATATATATATATAAACCCCCCATTTTTTTCAGATTAATAAAAATAAACTTTTTAAAGTCAAATCTTGTCGGAAACCTATGCAAAATATTTATACAATATTTTTTTTCTTACTTTTGTCTGAAATGTATTTAAAATATCATTTACGCTTAAACATTCTGAGATAATTTTTTTAAAATATACCCACACTTATTTTTAAAAAGAAAGTATCTCAACATAAATTAAACAAACAAACAATATAAATAAAATTAACTCAAATTTAACATTTAAAAAATCATTTTATTCAGATCGTCATAAGTTTTCTTCAGGTCTGTATGCCTTCATAGGACAATGGTTAGCGTAACTGAAAAACTATTGTCCTATGGAGACATTTTGTCCTGAGGCTGCGAGTTTGAATCCAGATTTATTTTTTATTTGAGTGTTATTTTTTCAACCATTTTTCAATGTAATAATTAGTGTATATTTTAATCAATAGGTGGCGCCATGAGCACTATTAACATTCTATACTTAAATTTTCTACGCATTTAAAAAACAACTCAACTTAGCAGTAGGAGAAAAGAACTCAACTCGACCCCTACCTGCGTAGCCTGCACCTCGAAAACCAAAACTACAGCAGGTGAAAAAAAACTCAACTCAACAGCAGGTGAAAAACCACTCAACTCAACAGCAGGAGGAAACCACTCAACTCTGACCCACCTGCCCCGCCTTTACAACAGAATCGGCATTTCTTATCTACTCGTGCAGTAGCATTGTATCAGAAAACTGGTGTACCACAAGGACCTTGTGGATTGGAAGAAATTGCTTTGTTCGATCAATACTTAAAAATACAAGTTATTGTCGTTTCCACTACGGCTTTAAATCAGGTACAATTACTTTTTAATATCTTTTTTTAATTGCTTCCACCAATATATATATATATATATATATATATATTTACGTTATTTTTTTCCCTAGGTGTGTTACAAGGGACCGACCTGTTCGGAAGGATCACCGTATTTATTTATGGCACCGTGATAACCATTTTGATGTTTTCACATCTAAAGGTTTTTATGGGTCAAATTCCCCCCCCCCCCGAAGAATGCTTGAAACCATTTGATCACATTGAAAGGCACAACTGCACTACGATTTGTCATGTATGTCGTAGTCCTTCGTGCCAAATTGGGGAAAACAAACGATGTTCTGATTGCGATCGGAACACGCGTTCTCTCTCTCTTAATTTTGTTTCACAGCGCATATAAGGAAAATGAACTTTGTGATAAAGTAGCTAATATTTCTATTAATGCACTATTGCTTTTTATTGTTGTAATTTTTCTATTTTGCTGGAATATGAACACTCTTATTTTTTATAGCTGTATCAATGTAGGAAATGCTGCAAAGTTATCCAAAGAAAAGTCTGCCTTAAAAGTCAACATCAATGTGGGGAAAAGAGATGCCCCAGCTGCAAGAAGGTTGTTGCCGAAAGTCATATGTATTATCTTCAGAAAAAATCTGTGAAGAAGTTTAACGAAAAATTTATATTCTTCGATTTTGAGACAGACGAATCAACTGAAGAGCATATTGTGAAATTTGTTGTAGCATAGTACCTCGATGGCACTGAGTTTGTCTGTGAAGGCTATGATGCAATTGATAAATTTTGCAGATATCTCTTTTCTCCCCAACATAAGGGATTCACGGCCATAGCACATAATATGAAAGGGTTCGAAGGATGTTGGATCAAGTTCAATGCCCTCGAGTCATTCCCGATGGCTCAAAGATAATGTGTATAACATTATCTGCCTAAAATAAAAGAATCATAGATTCTTTCAACTTTTTTCCTACGTCCCTTTCTAAACTCCCAAAAACATTTGGTTTGGAAGAGTTGGCTAAGGGGTATTTTCCACATCTATTTAACTGTCCTTCTAACCAAAGTTATGTCGGTTCGTTTCCTGACTCTGAATTATTTTCTCCATCGACTATGTGAAATGGCGACAGAGAAATTTTTTTTCTGTGGTATAACGGTCAAAACACTAATACTTTTGACTTCAAAAAAGAGATGCTTAAATGCTACAGGCAGGCAAAAATTAAATAAAATTAGTATGAGAATAAAATGAATAAAAACTTTTTTTAAGTTACTTATAAATATACACAAATATATATATATATTTCCTTATTTGTAGGTCAGTTGTTGACATATTAAGACGATGCTGAAAGATTTTCAGAGAACAATTTTAGAGTGTGACTGGCGTGGATCCATTTACATATGTGACTATTGCATCGGCGTGTATGGCAGTATATAGATCTGGCCATATAAAGCCGAAGACGATTGCAATGATTTATGTACAAGGATATTGCAATTCCACCAATGTCAGTCGGGATAGTATTCGATGGTTAGACTTCGTTGCCCGTACGGAGGGACATCGAATACGTCACGCTCTGAATGGGACAGGTGAACCAAAAATTGCAGGATATAGTGTCGATGGTTTCTGTAAAGAAACGAATTCTGTATACCAGTATCAAGTGAGTTATTGTTTTTTTTTAATTATTATCTTTTTATTCCATTTAAAAAAAAAAAAAAAGGGAAGTTTTTAAAACTTTTCTTTCAGGGATGTTTTCATCACGGTTGTGAAGCATGTTATGATGGAGATTTAACATACCCCTTGGCTGGTACTACAATGAGAAGCCTGCGTTAAAAGAAAGAAGGTGTAGATACGTTGCGACAGAGAGGATATAATATCATCCAAATGTTGGAACACGATTTTGTAAATCTGAAGAAAACGGAGCAATTCAAAGAATTCATTTTACAGCACGAGGTCACAGACCGACTCAATCCTAGGGATGTATTTTTTTGTGGAAGGACCAATGGAATTAAGCTTTTCTTTGAAGGATGTGCAAAATACATTGATTTCACCAGTTTGTATCCTTGGGTTAACAAATACTGTGAATAGCCTGTTGGCCATCCCGAAGTAATAACGGAGGAATTTTGGGATATTGACAGCTATTTCGGTCTGGTGAAATGCAAAGTGTTTCCTCCTAAAAAGCTATTACCATAAAAAGTGTTACCATTTCGATGTCATGGTATAAATTGATGTTTTCTCTCTGTCGTACGTATGCTGAAACCCTCAATAAAAACATTTGTAGCCATACGGATGAAGAACGGTCAATCACAGGAACGTGGGTGACTTAAGAGGTAAAGAAAGCAAGAGAAAGGGGATACAAAATTATAAAGGTAATTAAAGAAGAAGAAAAAAAAAATTAGACATGCTTTTTTTTTATTTATAAATATATTTATATATTCTTTTTTTTCAGATTTATGAAGTATACCATTTTCAGTCCTCATCAAATGATCTCTTCCGTTCTTAAATCGATTTATTTTTTAAAATAAAGCAATAAGCGTCTGGTTATTCGAAGGGATGTTCGAAGGGAACAGCAAAAATCAGAATATATCTTATCATATTCTGAAAAGGAAAATATTTATTTAGATAAGGATTCCATCAATGTAAATTTAGGCCGGCGTAGTGTCGCGAAACTTTAAACAGCTTTTGGGTAAGGTATATACAAATCTATTATTTTGGCAAATATTACAAAAAATAAATTTGTTTTATTATTTTTTGCATTATTCTTTCTCTCTTTTCTAGATGGGGTATGAATCTGAACAAAAGTAAATTGACTTTTGTGTCAACGGCTCATGACTTTAATAAAATGTTGATAGATAAAACAAAACATGTATATATATATATATATATATATATATTAGCGGAGAATATGCATTTAAAAAAATCCAAATGTTTCATAAAATATCAGTACACAATTTTATTTCATTTTTTCCCCTTAGATAAAAGATGTTTCTACCCACTCCTGAAATAGCTGCATTTCAGTGGACTCAAAGTAACAATTTTGTTACACAAGGCAGTTCCACAAATATTTTTATTGCTGCGTTCACGACTTGCCATACTCGCCTAAAGCTTTACGGTGAAATTGAAAAATTAAATGAGTCAGTATTGTATTTCGATACGGACTCAATTATTTACAAAAGTGATGGAATTAATGATCCACCCCTCGGAAAATTTTAGGGGAATTTAACGATGAGTTAAATGGAGGAACTATAATTTCTTTTGTAACAGGTAAGGAGAAAAGAAATCCTTAGAAATTTTTTTTTTAAAAAAAGGCGGTAAAAAAAGAAAATAATAACTTATGTATATTATTTAGGAGGACCGAAGAATTATGCGTACAAATTGTGGGATGGCTCTAAAGTTTGCAAAATTAGAGGCTTTACTCTCAATTTTTAGTTTTGAACTAGAAATTGGTAAAGGAGCTTGTTTAAGTAAGGATGCAACACCGTTACGAATCCGAGGAAAATAACGAGAGACAAGAAGAAAAGTCGAAAATAAAATGGAGACTAAATCATATAAAATGGTGTACGATAAAAGAGTCATCCTAGAGGATTTTAGTACTTTACCTTATGGCTACTAGTAAGTATTTGTTTTTTTAATAAAATCTGTTGTTGCTTATGCCACCTGATCGACAGTATCATCACATCAAGGTCCACGAAATTCATCGCGACTAAGGGCTAGAATTTTATGCCTGTGGTTAGCCTAAGCTTTGAGCCCCCAAGAAGGTGACAGTACGATTTTGCTCACACAACACGATAGATAGCGACACCATTCGGACCCACTGATTTAACGAGCACGTTCTCCGTTTGTACTCGACGAGTATTTGGTGGCGTCGGGCATCGAAACCAAGTCTTCCGGTCTGGAGTCTGATGCTCTAACCACTAGGCTACCCACAGCCCTTATAAAATCTTATTTACCTTAATATTAACAAAAGAAATAAATTTTAATAATTTTTATGTTCAAGAAAATCATTTACAGTCTTTTTTTTAAGAAAATCTTTTATTATATTTAAAAAAATTATTATTTTTTTAGAAAAAACTGTTGCTTCAAGTGGAGGAAAAGGAAGACAATAAAAGAAAAAAAACTGTTTTATTCGATGATGAAATGTACAAACTTTTGTTTATTTATATATATATACTAGCTTTTACCCGTGGCTCCACTCACGTTGTTGTCTTTAAATAACTGTCAAAGTCAAAATCATTATCATTAGAAAGTAAATAATATAATATGGTAATTTTTTTATTGCTTGACTGGAACCAATAAAATTTAAAAATTATAAAATTGAGCTTAGTTCAAAAAACTGAAAACGTAATTTATTAAAATAATTAACAACAAATATTCAATAACTTAAAATATTAATATTTTTAAAAATCGAAAGTATCTACGTTTAATATATAATTCCTCTTTAAAAGAACTCAAAACAGAATATTATTCTAAGATGCTACTGTACACATTACTGATATTACATGTTCTTCCGTCAGTTGCAAATATGCGAAGATTTGGGCATTGGACACACCTATTAGACTACATATAGTTGGCCATGGAAAAAAAATTGCTTTTCAAAATGCACCTTTGCTACCTGAAATATGTTAGCTTTGTTAATAGCAACAGTAAAACTGAAAATGAACTTTTTTGAATTGAAATGGCAGGTCAGTGGGAATGCTTGGAATTCGAGGTATGATAATATTAACCCTTTTCATGACATATGTTCAAATATTGGCACCAAGTATATTCTGCATCAGATTTGTGATCCAAGGCCTCGTTCCTTTACATAGTCGAGGAGCATCGAGATTTTGCATAACTGGTACATTTAGTTTTAATTGAAGTTTGTGTGAGGGTACACCCGGAAGTTCAAGTGAATTTAAGAACTCTGTGGGATATGAAGTACTTTGTTCTTTATCCATGATTGTATTCATTGATAAATATTTCTTCAATTCTCCCCCTCCCCCGCACGTCGTTTAAATATTCAATGTTGATTTTATGGACATTGTCATTGTTATGCGCCAATATTGATCTTGCGCGCAACCACTGATCCCAAATTAAATTTTGTTGCAAGCCCGGGTAAATTTGACCAATGAGAGTTACATTATTTTCTTCTACATTACAAAATTCTCTGAAAATAAAATAAAACCTCCAGCTGAAAACCATAACCGATTTTTAATTGCGTCTCTGCATAATGTTCCGAATCTACGTCATTATGAAGATGCCTTCTCATATTCGTTTTCAGACTGAATTTTTCAAATTTTCCCCATAAGCTTAAATTCACCAGCCAATATATAATAAAAAGCTACCATTCCTCCTAAAATATCTGCACTATCTCGTAAATCCTGAAGAGTCCGATTTAACGCTTCTATGGCTTTCTTGTGAGATATCGTACTTTCATTCCACACTAAGATATTACATTGTGGAAGCATCCTGCCTTGAGAGCTATTTTTTCTGAAATTTCAGATGAGGGAATCTTCAAATGCAAGATTAAGCGATAATTTTAAAACGGAATGTGCAGTACAACCGTTGGTCAGTAAAATCACGGCTATACCAGAAGAAGCCTTAGCAACTGCTATCTTCTAGGTTTTTCTGATGGCCATTAATAATAAGTTTAGCAAAAACGTTTTTCCTGTTCCTCCAGGGGCTTCGAGAAAAAAAGAGTGCACCACTGCCGGATTCTATTTTACGTAACACTTGTTGGAAAACGTGACTTTGTTCTGGAGTAAATTGAGGGATAAATTCTGTTACTTGATGTTGCAATGCTATGAATTTGTAGTTTAATTCTCAAGTAATTTCAATATCGAAGCCATTTTCGTCGACACGTCTAGAGCTAATCATTCCAAAATCATGTAGCTTTCTCCTAACCATTCCGAAAACCTTTATTGCGTTTCGTTGTAGATGTGTTCATTGAAAGGCATATTTGATTGGTTTTCGTCGCAAAATATCTTCCGCCATGTAGTCTTCGTACTTATTCCAAAAATTCAAAGTGATAAATACTTTCAAAACTATTCAAACTAATCAAAACTACTAAAGTAATCAAAACTTTTTATGAAACTGTCAATTAATATTATCATAGAATTTTCAATATCACGCGCACGCAATTCGCTAAAACTTTATTTCGTTTCCCTCTTTAAAATGTGGGGGGAAATTTGCATTAAAATATCTGGGATTGTAGGAATAGAGAGCTTATTAGCCAACTTGGCGATATTTCTCAAAGTTTGAGTCTGACATTTAACAAACGTAACGCAATAAACGTTAGACGTTTAATAAAAAACCATTTAAAAATTGCTTTTTGTTAAGATGCTAAATTACACTATGTTTCAGTTGTTTGCTACAAATGTGAGAAAATTTTTATTAAAATTTCCATTATTGATCAAATGCATAATTTTGTGCCAACTTGGTTCGGAGTAAGCAACGTCAACGTTTTACCCGCATAGTTTTCGTTCCCGTAGGAATATGGAGATAAAATATATCTTATGTTGCTCGCTGATAATGTAGCTTTCCATTGGCGAAAGAATTTTTAAAATCGGACCAGAAGTTCCCGAGATTAGCCGGAACAGACAGACAGACAGACAGACAAAAATTTTAAAAATTGATTTTTTGATATAAGTACGGTATATACCTTTAAATGCATTTAGTAAAAAGCTGCTAGTTTTAAATTACAAACAGACACTTCAATTTTATTTATTTGTATAGATATACATCCTTTTGTTTTTCTTTTAAAAAAATGGATGTATAATGTATATATATATATATATATATATATATATACATGTTACATAAAATTTATAGAGAAAATAATGTTTAAAAAAATGTATGTGTAATGTATATATAATGTTACACACAAAATTTATGGAGAAAAAAATATATTTATTTTGTGTATATAAATATATTTTTTATAGTGAAATAAAAAAATTATATCTTATGAAAATGCTTCATCTTAGGTTGAAGGGGAAAAAGATCTGACACAAATATTTTATTCAATACAAATTTATTTTTTTTATTAGGAAGTAAATAAATACATCAATAAGAAATCCAAGCATTTTTCTTTGCGTACATACGTTTTCGCGCACTGATTTTAACTAACTTTTCAGGTTTGAATATTTTCCTATTCACAATGAAATTTTTAGGAATGTATATTTCTCGCAAGGCTGCATGAAATTCTGTAGATCCTTTTGGAGAATTTTTTCTGTTACGAAGCAAATCTGTGTGTTATTAGCGACACAATGTTAGTGCGAGGTAACCATTCACTTTTATAGACAATTTCTCTCTCAGGGGTCCAAAATATGATTGAATGCTTATCTTTTAAGAAATCTAGAATGTTTTTTTTGCAGTTTGTTGGTACCTGATTGGAGCGGACTTTAGAATTTTTGTAGTTATATTGTTTCCATCTTCGAGTACTGGCTCTTTCTTTTCCACTATTTCTTCTATCACTTCTCGTTGAGGAGGATGGATTTTTGCAAATTTTTGAAGAACTTGTAAATATTGGTTTGCTTTTTCACTCTCTAATATAGTTTTATTTCGTAAAATGTTTTGCATTTGTTTGTCTAAATCTGATAATTTGTCAAATATTTCAACTCGATCTTCGGGCACTAAAATCATTTTCTTAACTCCATGAATAAGAGAACAAATCAATGAAATGGCCGCTGGTAATAATATAGAGGGAAATCTCCGTCACCTCTCTGAACCAAAAGCTTTCTCTTCTTATGTAAAGGCACTTTCCTATCAGAAAGTTTGAGGAAAGTTTTCTTCTGATTTTTTTAAGTCAAAGGTACATTTCCTTTTAGAACATTCAAAGCACATTCACATAAAGATACTATTTGAACATTTCTTCAATAAGGCACTCTTAGCTTTAGTTTTAGCGATCAATTTTAATAATTCTAAATGCTCGTGTGTACAAGCTGACATACTGGAGTAAAATGACGTACCATGTCGAGTGTAACAGAACTTACATAGTTTTCAAAAATTTTCCATAAACTCTAACTTTGTAAACAGCACAATGATTAAAGTTCTTCTCATGAGAAAAAGGGCACATCACATCTGAAGAGGGCAAGACATTTACTTTAGGACATTCAAAATCGTCTAAATTTAATATATCACGACCCGTTAGAAATTGAAACAACTTTTTCTTCTGCAGCCCCTTCATATATAAATAACATTACATCTAGCACATAACGGAAATAAAAATAAGGTAATTCACCACTCTCTCATTTAATTTTATGAATATTCTTCGTTACCCATGAATAAGTGCACAGTTTTGGCTTAGGTAACTGATCAAAAGAATGGGGTGGCTTGAATAGCCACCTCCCGCGAAAACTGTCGTCGTTGAACGCACATACTGCCAATTCTTTTACGACAAAAAGTTCCGATGAAAGCTTAAATCCTTCCAAGTCTATGACAGCTGGTCATTGAGTAAACTAGTTATAGAGGCTGGTACACGAAGAATGTATCCCCCCCCCCACACACACAGAGAAAAGACCGCTGCGCTAGCGCATTGAATCACTCGTGTCTGGTTTAAGGTCAATTAAAAGATAAGTGAAATTTTCGAAGTAGCATCCTCGTATACTTCTCTAAAGAATTTAGCTTTACCTGGATATAATTGTTTTCCAATATTCATAACTTGAGATTTATCTCGTGGATTTTTGAACAAAAACATATAGTAAGCATTTAGGGAAATGTCTCGTATTCCCTTGTAAAATACATTTTGTACTACAAAAATAACATTTAAATTACGATGGTGACTTCCCTTAGTAAATAATTTCTTTAATTTGGTATCCCCCGGAAGTTCTGACATAAGATCGTGAATTACAATTAAAGCATTTGATAAACTGTTTATATCAGGGGGTAGTCCTTCATAAAATTCGAAATCCTCTCATTTCCCTATAAAGAGCTTGATAAGCCCCGTAGCACCATATTATGTTAAGAGGAAAAGAGGGTAAATCATTTTAAAATCTATTAACTTTTTAATCAGTTGCGTTTTTCTTCACCCCGGGGACCCTGCGACGATCATCGTAAAGGGATGTTTTAACATTAACGTTTCCATTATTACTAAAAGGAAACTTGATGGGGAAAGTATATTTATACTAATTAAGAGAGGGGAAATCACTAAATACAATTCAAACATTTTATTGTCTAAAAATCATTCTTACACCATAACGCTTTTTCACAAACTGAAACATTCGAAAATCATTCTTTTGACAGTGAAGCAAAGTGTTTGTAATTGAATACAGAATACCCTTGACCTTGCTTAAAAATGAAATAAATACAATACGCTCCGCATACATTGGAAGTTGGACTTTGAAATGGCATGGAATTCCAGGAGACTGTCGAAAATTTTGAAACAAAGTCTCGAAAACCTTCTCCATAATATTCCGGTGGATATCCGTAAGAGTCGAAAAACTCTATACAGTTGTTTTCATGATAGAAAGCCAGCCAATGGGATCCAGGTTCAGAAGAGGCATCCAAATTCACCACATTTTGCAGTTTTTTTTTCTAAGGCCTTCATGTGACCCATTACAACTCCGGGACTAACGTGTACTTTTCTTACTAATAATGTAATTTTCTCAAGAGTAACTTTATAACCTTTTTTTCCATGAAGTCAAAATTCTGGTTTACTTCGAATACATTTGATCTTCAAATCCACTAAATTTAACAACAATCTCTCTTAATGAAATAAATCACAGTGTAAGGGATCAATCATGTCTACAGAAGCACTCGATGCAAAAAAAAGCGTATCTTTATATATATATTTATATAACCCTTCTTCATTATCTTTATAAAACATTTCACATGTGAGTTGGGAAGTTTTAGATGATTCAGTACAGTCTCAATGTATGATCTGTAAGGGTAAATGTTGCTAGAATTAGAAACCAGGCGCTCATTAAGTGTGATATCTACTTGTGAAAAAAGAGAATGTAGAAATAGGTTAACGGGACCAATCTCTGCGCCTTTTTCTATTGGGGAACCATCTGATTTTACAATTTTTATTTTTAAGTAAAGTTGTGTTTGACTCCAAGTCGAGATATTCTTCACCACTTTCAGAGATGTGAAATTCAACTGAAGCGCCATCGAATACATTGGACAATGGATGAAATTCCACCCACTCACCTCTTTCTATGGCTGTTTGGGTAACAGGTAAGTGAAAAAGTTCTAACTCTGATTTGACACATTCGGGGGATCCTTTTAAAATAAATGCCATTACGGGTCAAAGATATCTCGTCCTTTCAACTTTCTTGCCTTCTTCGAAATGACCTTCTTCTGTTTCTTTCGCTTCCTTTTATATTTTCCTCGTCCAATCATCGACTGCACATGTTCGATAGCTTTGCGAGCCATACCTCTACCAGCTTCTTCACTTCGTTTTCTCGCGACGATTTTGAAATCTTCTCCGGACAATACATCGCTGACCACTCTCGTACCCATTCTAAAAGCTTCCTTTCCTTTCCTCCCTTGACTAAGAAAGCTCTAAACAATCGACGAAATATTCCTTCTAATTCATAACCTTTCTGAAACGACACACCTTCATAATAGGGAACTCTAGACCCGATAGGAGTCGTATAATGGTCTTCAAATTTTTTTGTACAACACACGTAAGGTACTTTCATGATGGAACTCATTTTCTTAATATGATGTGAAGGAATTTATTCTTTGATGTACTGCGTATTTATAGTATCTATGGCAAACGGAAATGCAGAACAACTATCACCTTACCTCTTTCGAAAGGTAACAGAGCACCTGAATTAAGACGAATTTCGATTTCGATCGTGTGAAAAGATTGTCGTACAACGCGAACATAGTGTAGTCTATCGTAATGAGCACTCACAGCATCTCCGTCATCTCCAGAAATTCTGACGACTGTTAAGAGAGGAGCTTCGGCGTGACCTACCACCACCGGTTGGACAATATCACTGTAAACATAAAATACTAGAAATGCTGCCTGTGGATCAGCTACAAAAGCACTTTCTTCAATACCTTTTACGACTTTAGGATGAAATCCTAACTCATCGCATAACCCTTCTTCCAAAACTACTCTCGCTTCGTTTTGAGTTTTTATTTTTACTCGTTTATTATTAGCATTGAATTTGAATGAAATTTTGCCATCGTGTGAAGGAAGTATCATTGAGCGTAAAATATCAGGAATTGATTCATAATAACCGGGTGGCAACTTTCTTGTAATTAATTTTCCATCCCCTAAATCAAACCCGAAAATATTATTTTTTTCATTTATGTTATACCAAGTATGTGGATAAATTATTTCAGCTAGTCCAACTTCCCACTCTCCTTCTAACAGAATGGGCGTAGGTAGCTGCGTGATGAAGCTTAAAATTGCATTGTTTGGAAAATAATGTAGAGACCTATCGAATGGCAATGTTACGTAGAAAGACATGTTTTTGTTACTGAAAGATACATAGTTCGTACGGAGTATTTACAGCATTTTAACATCACTGACCCACGTATTAAATTTTTCGGATATCAGAAATTTCACAAAATACTCTACATTTATTTTCCTTTTCTTTAAATTTTTTTCAACTGGAAAATAGCCAGATTCTGTAGCTTTTTGTATCTCCTTTTCAAAAAATGTGCCTTCCATAACTTCTCCTTTGAGATCTTTGAGCATGTAAATGAAAGGATTTCTGGGAAGACCATGGACCAATTATTTTCATAACTTTTATCAAATCTCCCTTTCCACTTACTGATGCGAACTTTATCATTCATCTTAAAAACGAGTTGTTTGACTTTAGTTTCACTAATGTAACCATATAAGTTTTGCCATACTTGTCCTTGGTTATCAACATTTACGTTGAAAGGCTCCATTTTAATGCTTCGATGCCATGTGTGACTGTAACTCGATATAAGTTTTCAATCACATTTATATACTTTCGAGTGTTGTATTCTGTAAAATATTTCGTCATTTTAGACATTAAGGTTCTATGGAAACGTTCGACAATGCTGGCTTTTGTTTCATTATCAGTTGTAAAAAAATGGACTTTCATTTTCTTAAAATAGTTTTGTACAGTTTTATTTTTGAATTCTGTTTCTTTGTCCGTTTGCAAAGACAAGGGCTTCCGTTCCCTGAAAATCTTTTTGAAGCCTTTTAATATGCTCTTACTCGTTTTATCTCTCAAAGGTATTGCCCAAGCATATTTTGAAAATACGTCTATGCATGTTAACAGATATCTATACCCATTGTTGTACTGACTTAGATATTGCAAACTCTCTTCCATCCCCCCTACTAATACCCTATTTCGCTTAAGCCTTCGTTTTGCAGGTTTGTGTAAAGTGTAAGAATCTTTTGTTTCTAACCCAGTTTGATATCTTTAGTCTTAACGCTATTATCTAAAGCTCTATATAATGCATTAATGCCTCCAAAACTTGCAGGAGTTTTGGGATTTTTGTATATGGGCTCGATAGACATTACTATACGTGATATTTTCCCTTCAACTTTCGTTATGTATTCTCCTCATCCAATACAAACAATTAAATAAAGATGAGAATTCAAATACTTATATACCCCCTCCCCCCAAAAAATAAAATAAAAATAAGATAAATCAGATACACACTAGAATAAATAAAATAGTTTTTATTGAACCAGGTAAATCAGTCTAAAAATTCTAAAGAAGGTAATAAATCCAGTGTATAATCATTTACATACATGTCCTCTACCTTTTTAAAGATATTTTCCACACACACACACACACACACACACACACACACACACACACACACACACACACACACAATCTCCATTAGATCAAACATATCAACTCTGAAAAACTTTATGTACGGACGATTTTTATTTAAGCTCACAAAATCAACAGCTAAAATATGCCAGTCAATATTATACAATGCACGTTCAAAATACACATAAAAACAATCTCGTTTGCTTATATTCATACATTCGTGTATTTCTGGTAAACCAAAACTATCTTGACATACAACACAATCCAGTTTAACAAATAAAGAAATAGTGTTAGAAACAAATTTTGTTAAACACTTACATAGAGACTCGAACAGTTCGTGAAGGCCATGTGGACTATCTACATGGTAATAAAATGAACCAATTTCAGGAAGACGATCTACACACTGGTATCCAAAAGTTAAACATGAATCGTAAAATGCGAAAAATATGGAGTAAATAAACGTAAAATTATTCCAAATTTCTACGGATATTAGTTGGGTGAAGAAGAAACATTGGGTTTATGCAAAACCTTTCAGTCGACTACGTCCTGCGTGAAACACCGGCACATGTCGGAACGCGGAGAAACCGATTCACGCAGCATAGACACTGCAGACAAGTTTCGTGTAACTGCAGTGTGAAGGAACGATGTTAACCATCAAACAAGGTGAATGATGGCACAAAGACGCCAATTGGACATGTTTACGAAAGGAAGAATCATTGGAATGCTGGAATCCTCACAATCACAAACCGAAGTGTCTCGAATTCTGAATGTGGACCAGTCTGTGATCTCAAGATTGTGGCAGAGGTTTCAAAGAACGGGAGATGTTACCCGACAACCGGTATCAGGTCGAATAAGAGTCACAACCCCTCGCCAAGACCGATATCTGGTAATAAGTGCGCGACGTCAGAGGGGCAGTACAGCCAGAGCACTGGGTTCGGCGCTCACAGTCGCCACAGGAATACGAATTTCGAGACAAACTGTTTACAGGAGACTCAGTCATGCTGGCCTGTATGCCAGAAGACCAGCAGTTTGCATTCCCCTCGCGTCTGCGCATAATTGCGCTCGTTTGAACTGGAGGTTGAAATATCAATATTGTAGTGGAGGAAAGTGGGTCAATGTGATGTTAAGTTACGAGTCCCGTTTAAGTCTGAGTAGTGGTTCTCGGCGGGTAACGATATGGAGAGAACGTTGAACACGTTTTGAACCAAGAAACATAACGGAAAGACATTTTCCATCAAGGGGAGTAATGGTATGGGCAGGCATCATGATGGATGGCCACACAGACCTCCATTTCTTTGACACGGGGTCTGTGACTGCTCAAATTTACAGAGACGAAGTTCTTGAGTCTTATGTTCGCTTGTTTCGAGGTGCTGTCGGTTCTGACTTCATATTTATGGATTATAATGCGCCATGTCACCGAGCGGTGCTTATTGTTGACTTCCTTGAAACGGAAAACATCCAGCGCATGTCGTGGCCTGCGAACTCCCCTTATTTAAATCCTATCGAGCATGTATGGGATATGCTCGGGAGACAAATTGCAGCCCTTTCGCACCCACCAAGCTTCGTTACAGAATTAAAGAGAGCTCTCCAAGAAGCTTGGAACCACTTGAGTCCACAACTCATTCATCATCTCGTAGAAAGTATGGTAAATCGCTGCGCAGCGTACCTGGCTGCCAGAGGTGACCACACGCCTTATTAAACTGCAGCATCAGTATTTTATTTAATGTTTTCTTTCATTTTTTCTTTAAAGTTTGAATTTTCTTGCTATGCTCAGTTTTCTTTCAAACTGCTACTTTGGATAACAAAATTAATTATTATCATTCTTTTGATTTGCTTCCTTATTTTATAACCATTTTACACTCGCATTCTGATTCACCCTTCTGATTTACAGTTCTTTCTTTATTCTCATAATTATCAATTATGCTTAACTTTTGGACACCCGTGTACTTCAACCATAATATATTCAGAAAGAGTGTAAGTCAACAGTTTGTTTTTCACACATTTGAGCACCAGTTCGTAAGGATCACGTTGTTGGTCTAAATTCTCGCTGTTGAGTAGGACTCTTTCTGGGACGAATTGAAAAGACGAATCTTTCCCTTGGAATAGTCTTTGGATACTTACGGATACATTATCTTTATCGGAATGGTTAAAAACACAAACGTCTTTTTTAGTAATGAATGTACCCTCGAAGTCTTCACGAGGACGAAAACAGGAAAGTTTACTGTGTAAAGTACTCCACACTTCAGGTTTCAGAGACACTCCGCTTTTAGTAGGGTGTAAAATACCCCTATCGACTGCTGCATAAACACGAATATGCACCCGAGTTTGTTTTTGAAATGTATTCACCGAAATGAATATTATTTCTCCTAAATGAAACATATGGTCTGGAAAGTTGGCCATTGTAAATTCTTTAAAGTTACTGGGCTTAGCGCAAATATCCACTTTTTCATTGAAGCACGCTTTCTTCCCACTGTTGTTCAATGGAACACATTTGCGTTTCCTACTAGATTCACCCAAACATGAAAACATGATCTTGCAGAAGAAGAAAAAAAATGTCGGAAAAAACAGGTAACTTCAGTGAAGAACTTTAAAGCAGAAAATGAAATATTTTACGGAGTTATCTCAAATGTCGTCATACTTTGTTTCAGCCACTCACAGTGCTCGCTCGTCCTATTTACAACCAATCAGAATATTTCAAGCAGTCGTGTACAACTCCACTTTACACTCACCCCTAATCCAAGAAGCTGAGTATCCCTCAACTCCTTACTGACTCACATTCAAGTCATTCACTGTTCTGACAAGACTGGATACGGATAAAGGTTTCCACGTGCATCTTACACGATGATAAAGGGGGAGGTCGTCTATGTCATAATGATATCCAATCAGAGAACTGCAAGAAGCTGCATACCCCTCAACTCCTCCAGGGGGAGGTATCCTTTTGTTGCATGATAAAGCGTTGGGGGGATAATCTTCCCTCACGTCTAACAGGTTGAGGGTGAAGAGGGGGAGGAAAACCCTACTATTGGACGATCGCTGTCTTGGGGGAAAGGGGGGAACCCTCCTATTGGACGATGGCTCCTTGGGGAGGAGTTTGATTGACAGGTGACAGGCCCATTTCTATCGTTCTCCATGGGGACCTGCCTTTACTACTCACATAATTTTAACAGCTTACAAGCTGTAAAAAATATTAAATATAATGAATGGATAGGCGACACTTGGACCATAAATTAATAAATAAATTATATCAAAATTTTTAATAACAAATACAATAATTTTTTTCTTGATTATTTTTACATAAAGTACCCATAACATGTTGATCGGAAGGCCGCGCGTAGCCTTGTGGTTAAGGTGGCTGACTCGTGGCTGACGTGTCATGAGTTGGAACCTAGAACTGTTGAAGACTCTCCATGTAGGGGAGCGATGCACGTTAAATCTGTCGGGAGCTCAGACGTCCTCCCGTTTGTGTGGTGCGGTAGTTAGGTGAGGAAAGTGCCAGCTCACGTGTCGTCCTCGTCACTTGATCATGATTCAAAATTACAAGGTCCGTAACCAAAAACTCTCGAGTAGCTGAACAGCGTGTGCGACGTTAATATTCACTCAACATGTTGATCTACTTTAAGATACATTCTTGCTTTATGAGGTTCTCCTTGAAAACAACTTTTCTTTTTTGAGGGGTTTCGTGAATCGAACAAGTTCGAAGAATACTGGACTCTCTTTATCGGAAATGAATAAGGAGAATAAATTACCAGAAAGGAAGATATGAGAAAAAGACAAGATTTTATAAAATGTCATATAAATAATTAAATAAATAAAAAAAATATTCTAAAAATTTTTAAAAGGTTCACATTTCCGGTTTCTTCTTATAAAAAAAATGAGCGTTATACGGCGAACATACCTAAAAATTAAGAATTTCAGTTTGAAAGAATAGAAATACACAGGAATATATGGTGTACAGTAAACAATTTTTAAAAACCATTTAAAGACGTCACAATTATCCTTTCAATAACTTTACGAATCAATTTTATCAGCAAACATTTTTGCTAAAAGAAAAAAAAATTAAGGCACGAAAATTTAAGAAAAAAGATGTCTCATTAAAAAAGATGAATATTAAGAAAAATATGTTTAATGTTTGAAAATTATTTTAATAAAAAATAAGTTGAAAAATAAAAAATTTAACTCAATCTTTTATTTTTTATCGAACTATTATCTAGAAAATATTATTAATCCCTTTAGAAATTATGTTTTTCAATGAATCTATATAGGTAAATTCATTTTTATCAAAAAATTTTCCAATAATTTTTAAGCAAATCTACGTTAGGTTATGAGATGTACATTGAACAATTTTCATAAATTCATTTTTATAGATATATGCAATGCAACTGAATACATTGTGATGTTGTACACTGTTATGTTGTATGACATTTATATGTGTAAATATTAATTAAATAGAAAAAAAAAGTTAATGATGTCAGTTTCAAAAAAATCAAATAAACTGCAATTATTTATATAAATATTTAGAATTATTGAGAGTCGACTGTATATATATATATATGTGTGTGTGTGTGTATGTATATGCGTGTATGTATGCTTTATGCATTTTTATTTTGAAAATCTTATTATGATCACGTTTCTAATCTTCCCCATTGCATGATTTTAACTACTGAATGGCTCTGTTTGCATGTGAGCAATCTTGTATTTTATTCTGTATTTATTGAATTTGCATCCATTTTGTTTCTTTTCCCTTTTGATTCCCATTCCTGCCTATATCCTTCTGCTTGAAACTTCCTACCACTATTGATTGAGCATTGACTTACGTTTGTAAGCATTGTGTGTTATACTCGTCGGCACACAAGGAGTCTACCTAGAGTCTAAAAAAAAAATGGATTTCAATTGATCTCATACGTAAGGTTTCATCAACAATTTCAATATCGATAGATAGATATCAGCAGGGTCGCCACGTGGGTACTACGCTCCCTTGTTCAAATTGAAGTTTGGCGCCCCTTTATGGAATTCTGTTGCTCTCTTTTAAGTGCAGCAAATTACATGTGAAAAACTCTTTTATAGTATTTAATATTTGACTTTCGAACTGAAAAGCTTTAGAATTATAATAAGTCACGTTTGTCTTATTGTTTTTTATTATTTCATATATTTTAAAAACAAAACAATGATAAAACATTTTTTAAGTAAAATATAAAAATTAGAAAATATATTCAAGTATTGATTCTCCTAGCTTTAGCAGCTACAAACGCTCGTATCTCAATTCCTTTATATTTAATTTATCCAAAATTTCACTCTTTATGAATATAATTGACAAGTACGATAATCTCTCCTGCGCCATGGTAGATCGCATGTAATTTCCTATAATTTTAATTTTTAAAAAACTTCGTTCTCCAGTAGCCACCGAAACTGGCAGGGTTAAAGAAATACGTAAAACTTTACAATATTTGGAAATATATCGGTAAATTGTTTTCATAAATATAATTTAAAACATCAATAGGTGGCATATCCTCTTTGGTAAAACATCGCAAAGATTTTATTTCTTCGAAGTCGACGATCAAGGTGCCGGGTTCTCCAAGTCACCGAGCAAGTTGACCCGACAATCAATGATTAAGTTGGCCGTACGTTAGTTTCCGGCAACGGAGCTACCCTCGTTCGACATAGATTTTCTATTAACTTCTTCACTTCAACGCAAACAAAAACAGCTCCAGTAATTTTTAATTAATATAATAAGTCGCAATCTAATTTATAATTTCAATTTTATTTTCTAATTATTTCAATTTTTTATATTACCCAATTAAACATGGGAAGCTATTGATGAATCTCAACAACAGCCACAAGATAGGGGATTAAGATCTCATCAGAGATCAAGTGCCCCGATGACCATTCTACCGTCATTTTATTTCTTCAAATAAATTTAATCCATCAATGTCCTTTTCAGTAATATTTTTAGTATGCGTTAATTTTTGTTCTAAATCTTTACAATGTTTTAAAATTTCATTGTCACTCCAGTTTTTTAAATTAGATAGATATTATACTACCTTGAAGTACACTCATGTCCATAAATTAAGGATAATTTAGAATCACACAAAAATTGAACTCTAAAATAAAAATTTCACCTGTAGAATTATCACACACATCTTGAAGAAGAATATGCAAATTACAGGAAACCATCAGATGGCGCGGATAGTACGTCACAATAACGAAAGTGTAAGAGAGGGGTATATAAGGAATGGTGGCAAAGAAGTAAAATTGTTCACAAGCGCTTTAAAAGCCTTTCAGTGCAATAACCGCATAGTTATGGCACAAAGGAAGCATTTGGATGATTTTTTACGTGGTAGAATTATCGGACGACTGGAATGTGACCGTACCCAGCTGGAAGTATCCGAGAAACTTGGAATCGCCCACAGTGTCATCTCCAGGCTTTGGCAACGATTCCAAGATGATGGTAATGTGAGTAGATGCTACAGCGCAGGTCACCCCCGAGTTACAACGCCGAATGAGGACCGGTATTTGGCAGTTACTGCCAAAAGAAACAGACGGAGCATAGCATCAGACCTATCTCATCAGCTCTCTTCAGCTACCGGTACGACAGTTTCAAGGCAGACCGTGTACAGACGCTTAGGGCACATTGGTCTATGAGCTCGTAGGCCTGTCAGATGTGTCCCCCTTACCGCAACTCACTGTCGCCTGCGATTAACCTGGAGTAGAGAGCATGCATTGTGGACACCGCAACAGTGGTCTTGTGTGATGTTTTCCGACGGTTTAGTTTGCAGTCTGATTCTCGCCGGACTTTCATATGGAGAGCGCCAGGTACCCGTTATGACCAAGAGAACACCATTGAACGACACCGTTACGGTGGTGCAGGATTGCTTGTTTGGGGAGGAATTATTCTTGGTTCCAGAACTGACCTGCATGTTCAGAGTATAACGATGACAGGCCACATCTATCGGGATGTCATTCTAGAACAACGTTTGTTTCGGGGCACCATGGGTACTGAACTTCTGTTTATAGATGACAACGCCCGTCCTCACCGTGCAAACATTGTAGACGATTGCCTTCAATCGGAGGATATCACCCTTATGGATTGGCCAGCATACTCACCGGACTTGAATCCAATAGAGCATGTGTGGGATATGCTTGGTCGACGAATTGCAGCCCGTCAACCCCCTCCCATCTGTCTACCGGAACTTCGGAGGGCATCGCTTGATGAGTGGTGTAATATTCCCCAAGATCAGATTGATTATTAGAATTCGTTGAACAGAAGGATTCCCAAGCCTTATTCTTGGTGTCAATTATTGCGTAGGCGTTGTAAGGCCTGTATTGCATCGTCCGGGAGACATACTCCGTATTAACACCATCATACTAACCATGTTATTCTGTTTTTTGTAAATAGGTTCTTTTTTGAAATTTGCTCCAGGGAGTAAAAATCGCAATTTTTTTTTAATTGTGTCAAACATATAGCATCTTTTTTGCTCACCTTTTGTTTAATAAATAGACTTTACAAATAAGCCAAATTTGTTTTGTTTCTGTTTCTTTCTTTGCCTGAACTTCATTATTCTTAATTTATGGGCATGAGTGTAATTGTAATGTTCTTTTAATTGACTGAATCTTTCAGTAATTTAAAAAATAGATGTTTCTAACATTATATTATAAAATTCAACCTTAAATTTTTGCCTTGGATTGTTGGGTGGTTCGTCGGTTTGTTCATCTTGAAATAGTTTCTGTTTCGACTTTGTGGAAAATCAGTATCCACCCCCAAATCATCAGCAACGATACTTGCATTGGCAATTGCCTGCTCACACGCTTCATCTGATCTACGATTATTTAGTTCTGTTATAAAATTTTATACATTGTCTGTCACGATTTGTAAATCACATTTAGAATTTTGCATTATTTCATTTACCAATTTTATTAATTATTATTTTATTAATTATTTTATTTATTATTTATTTTTATTAATTATTTTATTAATTATTTTATTAATTATTTTATTTATTATTTATTTTTATTAATTATTTTATTAATTATTTTATTAATTATTTTATTAATTATTTTATTTTACCAATTTTATTCGTGCCTAATGATAATGGAACAAATGAATTTAAGCGAGGAAACTTTCTGAATCAAATTTTTTGCTTGATTCCATGTCTCTTGTTTGATCTTCTTGAATATTTATTAATGCCGTCAAAATTCCCTTCAAATCGTTTATTAATGGTCGTTTATCAAGAATATGTCTGCCAAATTTCAAGTCTGTAGGTATAAAAGTTCAAAAACGGATATATATTTATTTCCTACTCACCTTACCCCTCGCAACCTCCCCTCAGAGTTCAATTTTCACAAAAACCCTTTTGTAGAGAATCCTTACTCCATGCAACCTTACCAATTTTCAAGACAGTTCGTTTAATAGTTTAAAAATATTAAAAAACCTATCTCCTTAATTCTCCGCAACGCCACTTTGGGTGGATTTTAGTAAAAATTCTTTTTTAGCGGATCTCTACTTCACAAAAGGAATCTGCTTACCAATTTTTAAGAATTTACGTCTAATAGGTTAAGAATAAAAATAATTATCTATAACATAAAAATATTATCTTAATCCCCGTAACACCACTTGCACTTGGAGATGGATTTTCGTGAAAATTATTTTTTAGTGGATATCTAGTTCACGAAAGGAATTTGCTTACCAAATTTCAAGACAACGTCTAATAGTTTAAAAATGGAAAAAAATTATCTATAACGCCACTTAATTCCCCGCAACGTCACTTGGAGATCGATTTTCACTAAATCCGTTCTTAGCGAATCTCTACGTCATGAAAGGAATCTACCAACCAAATTTCAAGTCTGTTTGCTTAATAGTTCCGGAGATATCGTAATGAGGGAGGGAGTCGCTTTTCTCTTTTATATATAAGGTAAACAAAAAAGTTCTTGCCGTTTGCGCGTTTCCATTGAAAGAAGTGAGAATACGTATGCAAATTCGTGTATGACGTGATTGAGAAACCGTCTGTCGAGAGTAGGAATATCATTTGTTATAAAAGCAGGTCCACTGCTCACATTCATGAATTGCAACTCGTACATTAGCGAAGCGAAATGGACGCATCGAAAGAGTTCGTTCGGGGTTGCTTACTTTACGACTTCAAAGTGGGCTTATCAGCCGCTGCATCAAGTCGCCGAATATCTCAAGTGTTTGGGGATAGTGCTGTCAATGAAAGTAAGGCAAGGCATTGGTTTCAAAAATTCAGGTTGGGAGATTTGTTCCTCTGTGATAAAGCTCGAACAAGACTACCACATACCTTGGATGACGAAGCTCTGCAGGCAGCCATTGAGGAGGACAGTAGTCAAACGTGTGGTGAACTTGCCAGACAATTCAACACTTCCAGTGAAACGGTTAGAATTCATTTGCATCGCGTAGGTAAGACGTACAGGTTAAACAATGGGTTCCTCACATGCTGCTGGAGGTCCATAAGCAACAACGAGTGGCAGCCTGTTTATCGTTGCTTTCTCGCCACCATAGCACATAGATATTTAAACGGGAGCTGACGAGTGACGAGAAGTGGGTCCTGTATGACACACCCAAGCGTTCCGAACATTGGTTGCACCCCAGGATACTGTCCTACACAGCGCAAGACCACTCACGCAAGATTATGCTTTGTGTCTGGTGGTTGCCGTCAAGTGATTCACTATAAGTTACTACCAACTGGCCAAACGGTCACTGCGGACCTGTATTCGCAGCAATTGGAACGTTTACAACAGGCATTGCATCAGAAGGAGCCAGCACTGGTTAATCGAAAGGGTGTACTGTTATTGCATGATAACGTGAGACCGCATGTCCCGCGGGTTGCCAGGAATACTATACAGCGACTTGGTTGGGAGACATTGTGCCCTCAGATTACCACCTCTACCATTCCCTAGACAATCATCTTCGTGCTAAATCCTTCACCAGTGAAGCAGACGTGTGCCAAGCTCTCACGAACTTCTTTGCGTCCCAGACCCCCGAGTTTTACCGCAAGGGGATTGAACAACTGGAGACTGTTATAAGAAGGTGCTGGATGCCGATGGTGATTACTTCGAGGACTAACAATAGGCTACGCTGTTTGTATGCCATGTTTTTTGGGGTCATTAAAAGCAGCAAGAACTTTTTTCTTTACCTTGTGTATATACACTGCTGGCCACCGTAAATGCAACACCAAGAAAGACAAGAGATAGCACAACAAAATTTATTTTGTAGATAACATGTTGCCCAAGTATCAAATGATTATATTTATAGGCTTCTGTGAAGTGTGGTTCCATCCAGAATCAGTAGCCAGAGTAGCCGCCATTGTTGGAGATCACCACTGCCACACGCCTCGACATTGATTCAAAGAGACTTTGGATGTGTTCTTGGGGTACAGCAGACCAAGCAGCTTCCACAAGTTTCCAAAGTTGATCTGGTGTGGCAGCTGGGGTGTAATCTTGGTCAATCGTTGAGCAACCATGGACCACATGTTTTCCATCGGCGAAAGATCCGGAGAGCGAGCCGGCCAGGGAAGCAATGCAATCTGGTGATTGACGAAGAAACTTTGGACAATGCGTACCACGTGTGGTCGCGCATTATCCTGTTGAAATATGGATGTGGCCAAGCCCTGAAGGTAAGGAAGGACAACTGGCTCCAACACCTCGGAGATGTAGTGCTGGCTGTTTAAAGTACCGGCAATGCGTACTAGAGGAGTGCGAGGGTGATATCCAATACCGCGCCCCATACCATAATACCTGGTGCTGGACCAGTGTGGCAGTGCATAACGCAGCTGTTCAGCATCTTCTCTCCACGGTGTCTCCAGACTTGAATCCTACCATCGTGGTGTTGCAGACAGATGCGTGACTCGTCAGTAAAGACAACTTCATTCCATTCTGCTGCCCACATCCTTCTTTCATCGCACCATTGACGGCGGAGATGTCTGTGGTTCTGCATCAAGGGTAGACCAAGCAATGGACGTCTTGCGGACAGACCACTCTGCTGTAATCGGCGTCGAATGGTTTGCGCAGGCACTTAATGATGCGTTACAGAATCAATGTGCTGTGCTATGGTTCGTGATGTGACTGAGAGATCCGTCACTGCCAATCGCACAATTTGCCTGTCCTCACTTGAAGTGGTGCACTGAGGTGGATGCGATCGACCACGTCTGTCCATTGTACCCTCTTGCATCCAACGGTCACATATCCGCATTACAGTTGTTTGGTTTCGTCCAACACGACTACCGATTTCCCTGAAAGATAATCCACAATCTCGGTAGGCCACTATCCCTCCTCTGTCGAACTCGGATACTTGTTCGAAAGCTGATCGCTGTTTTCTACGAGAGATAACTGATCGTTTTTTGAAAAAAAACCACAAGAAGAACGCAATTGCTGATCTTGAAATCGTCGAAATCTCCAAGCCTTAAATAGCCCTTTGAGGTGGCGCCACAGGCATGCGTGATGTGTGTCTGCTCTGAAATTCTAATCATTTGCATATCTCACCTCCACTAATGCATGTTGTAAATTTCATGTTATTTGCCTACTTCCTTCAGGGTGTTGCATTTACTTTGGCCAGCAGTATACATATATACCACAGCTGGTATACCCGTTCATACGGGTGAATTGAAAAATTAAACAATACAGATTGAAGGATACAAAAGTTGTTTTCAATGAGTTAATTTTAAGTGAATTGCAAATTAAACAAAAAAAAAAAAAAACCTTTTGCATATCTCAGCTGAACAAAAAAACCATAATTGTTTAATTTAAAGTCTGAAGGTCTAATTGCTGATAAAAAAGATTTTTTTTTATTCATAATGCCCTGTAACTGTCTTGTGGGTCGATTTTTGAAAACACCTTCTTAAGCTAATCTCTGTTCAGCAAAAGTAACACACTGCTACAAATTGTAATTAATGAACGTTTAAAATGGTGTAAATATTTTATATCGTAGTGTGTAATGCGTAAATATTACACACCACGATATAAATTATTTATTTTGTATGTTATATATTGTATATATAACATACATTATGTTTATATTGTATGTTTCGATGCTGAATTTATTTTATGTTAAATTTATAATATTCGCAAGCAACGCCGTTCCTTACAATATAAAGGCGATTCAATGGAAACACAGCAAAATGTTGGTGATAGATCTAAGTTTGCATCAGTTTTGGTGTCCTCGTTGGCAACGTGGCGATTGTTTGAACGGTGCAAGAAGTTGCTTTGCTGTAGCGGCACCTGGTGGGGAGCGATAACAAAGAGGATGGCCTAAAAACTTTCTCTCCAAAAATACATATACATGCCAATTTTCATAGTGACCAGTTGAACAATGTTGGAGTGAAGCGATTTCATATATACAAACAACCATTTATATATAGAGATAAATTACATTAAAGGAGAACATATCCAAACCAAATTTGTCTGTGCTTGCCGACCATGTTGGCAACTTGGTAATTGATGGGACTGAGCAGATGTTGATATGCAGTAGCGCCACTTGTTGGGGGTCTGCAACAAAGAGCATATTTAAAAAACCTTCTCCTCAAAATATACACATACATGCCAATTTTCTTAGTGATCGGTTGAACGATGTCGCAGTGAAGCAAGGTCATATATACAAACATCCATTTGTGATAGCTCTATACGCGTCCTTTTAATTATCCTCATGGGAAATCTTTGGGCTATCAATGATAACAACCCTTTTTGAAGAACAAACCATGATATGCAGATTAGGTCAGTTATATTTAGTATAAGTTTGTCGTAGTCTCTCACTACCTCTATGATTATTAACTCCCCTTTGCACATTATCTAAATTCGGGTATGTTGGATTCATAATTAACAACTACGTAATTAATAAATCACTATTATTTATTAATCCTTCTTATGATAGAAATACACAAACATTAATCAAACTTTAAGAACAACAATTTACAGTGGAGTGAGATAAGAATTCAATTATGAACGACGGAACACTAACTGAAACTACGGTGAATAACGCATACAATCAAACTACGCTTTTATAACTAATTTATGAAAATAACAGACCTGATATCTTTTTAAGGCAGGATTCTTTAATACTTGAAGGATCTAAAGAGCGACTTCAATCCTTGATATCTTCAGTTCCGTCCGAACCGAATTAACCCTCTTAGCGGTTTGAACGTCTTTTTCCGCACATCTAGAGATGCTTCGAAAACGCACCACACGTCTTTTTCTGACTTCAAGAGAGTGCTTCAAAAGCGGGTAGGCCGTGTTTTTCTGAAATCCTTTCCCCTCTTTTATGGTTTAACACCATGAAAGATAATTAGGGAGGGTTGCGACGACACAATGGTCACTGACAGGAAGTTTTATGGCTCTCGGGGAACCCTGTGTTTTGACCCTGAAGCAATCGTAAAAAGGTTGGGAAAAATTTCTTTAGACCCCTTAGTGAACGAACTATAAGTTAGTGTTTGTAATTTAACTTCATTTGAGATATTATTGCGTTTGAATTAAATAAATTCTTTTTGTACTTTTAGCAATTTAACTTTTTTTTCAAGTTTTGAAAAATGTTCCAACGTATAAATAAAATATTATATAACTCACTTTTGATTTTATATTAATTTGAAATTTTAATAAGTTGGGACTGTAATCTGCTATTTTATATAGTTGGACAAATAACTTTTTAAGTATATTCTCTTTGCTTGATTAACTCGTATTATTTTCTTCATCTTAAAATGATGAAACGGAAAATTAAGTTTTTAAAATATATAAATCTCTATATAATATCTAGAACTATATTTAATTGCTTCATTTTTCTTCTCTTAACCAATGTTTTCAGTTTTTAAACCATGATTATTTCATTATAAGGTGTCAAAAAAGTTAATAAGAAACCGAACGCTTCAAAATTTAAAACCTTTTAAACTTTCCAACTACTAAAAATGAATAATTTTTAAACTTTTGCATCAAATTATTTGTAAAAAATTCTTACGCTTTCATAAAAATAATAATGGAAAAACTAATTCAGATCCATTATTTTTTTTTAAATTTTAAAGCCAGATGTTCAGGGCGCGTATTGTTACAATACACCAAATTATATTTGAATTTAAAAAAAATGCTTGAGTTTCAGTTTACTTCAGAGAAAACATGAATGAGGGTTTTTTTTTATACCGATTCATATTTTTAACCTTGAATATTTGAATAAATAGTAATTAAAAATATTCGGATGCATTTACAGTTGACATTTACGCATATAAATAAATATAAAGGTAAATTTTTAATTTTTTTAAACATATTTGTTTATGCAAAATTTCTAAATATTTATTTTTTAAAGCTAACTGAAGAACAAGTAATTAAAATCTGGATATCTATTATAATTAACATTCAGAAAATATCCAGATTTTCATACAAAACTAGGAATTTTATATTAGAAATTGTATTTGAAATTTCAGAAAAAAATATTTATGTATCGTGCACATACTCAGTTAAAAATTATTTACCATAAGTACTAACAATTCTTCGAATAAAATATATTAAATTAAAATTTTAACATAAGAATCTTAGGCCTTTTTATGCATTTCGTAAATTTCATACAATTCGGTTAAAACTGTATGTTAAGAGCAAAAGTTATGCTGAAAAATTTGATGAATATGCAATAAATTTTTAAGTAGAAGCAATACTGAGAAGCTAAAACACAGGAATGGAAAATTATGATCATATCTATAAGAGTTTTTGAAATATCTGTTTTAAAATTCAGAAAAATCTCTGCATTAAGTTATACTTAATATTAATTAAAAAGTCAATATAAATATAATGTAATGTTTGAAGACGCGTTCATGTACTATTAAAAAAATTATAAAGGGCATTGTTGCGAATGTTAAGAATTTCAAATAATTTTAAATTCAGATTTTAACAGATTGACGTAGAAGAAAAAAACGAACATCTAAATACATGATGCAGTCTGCAATACATAACCTTGATAAACAGAAGACGGCATTTTCACTTGCTAGAGCACAGCTGGTTTAGGTAGGGGTGAGTTGGGCAAAAAGTGAGGGCCCAGCGGTTTTGACGGGTGCCGCACAAGAAATTGCAGTTTTCAGGAAAAATCATAATAATTACAAATACAAAAATAAGTCTTGCAGTTTTTTCATACATTTTTATTAACACGAATTGGGAATTGATTTCTAATATACTTTCCCCTCAGGGGGCTCGCCTTCTTTAGGTGAGTACGGGTGTCACAATCCCGAGGTGCCCTAGTGATCTTTTCCTTTTTCCACGGGGTTTACTGTCTTTGGTAAACACGAGCTTCACGAACCCGGGGTACCCTAGTGATCCTTCTCTATTTTCGACCCTCTTTCTTGTCATTCAATTCATTCTTTCTTTCTCTCTTCCCGTCTAGACCACAGATATTAAAACAAACGTTTGGCGCAGTACAGCCGAAATCGGCTCTTGCGCCAATAAACCCCAAAATCACTCACTCCAATATACTTTGTTGTGTTTCACAATATTTAAGGTAACAAACCATAGTCCTTCAGATATATTTGTTCTACTTTTCGTAAGCCGAACTCCTATTAAAACTTGTGCTTCCGAAATACACCTTCTGTAATCTGAAGAAATTATATAAACTATAACGGTTAATTTTAATTTATGCAAATTATTAAATGTTCCTATTTAGCCATTTCCATCCAAACAGTTTACATATGAAAAAAATATTCGGATTCACCCATTCATTAGGAAATTGTATGATTCCAGCAATAAGTTTTATTTTTTACCAAATAGTATTGCGTCACTTCGGGGATACCTCTAACAGAAACGTTTATATGCTATCGATTGCAAATTAAACATTTTCCCTTCAATTGTGTTTATTTCAGAATGATCTTTGATTTATTTTATTCATGCAATACAAGATTTAAATAAATTACTTTTTTCTTGTCAAATGTATTTGCTTAATAATATATATATTTGTGTATTATATTAAAATTTTGAACTACCCAAAATTATATGTTTTTGTTCCTCTAAAAACTCTTAGTATTTTAGAAATGGTCTTACAATCCGTGTACGGTTTATATGTTCTAAAATGAAAAATATATTTTTATAACTGAATTTTTGTGCCTCGTTTATAAAAATAAAATATTGCTTTGGGCTATAGCTTATAAATGTACTTAAATAAGTGGAGGAACAGTATTTTCACATAATATGAATATTTTTGACTGGAGTAAGTCAGATATTTATATTTCAGTTTCTTTACAATTTGAATAAAAGTTGTAAGCAATTTTATGAAGAGGATATTGAGTATAAACTACTTGGCTATTTAAAAGTAAAATGTTTTATTTTGATACCCCACAGCTCACATTCTAAAATAAGACTCATTTACAATCATATGATCAGCTTTGGTGATATTTAAATTTTCAAAAATACTCTACATGTACGAAAACATTCTTTCAAAACCATACATCACATCTCATTCTCTGTCTTCTCCACAGCAGGCATTATTTTTTTATACTCAAAAAATTGAATACAGCATTTCCGAATGTTATTTTTTTTAAAAATTAATATGAATACACTGCGGAATTGTCGGTTAGCTTCACTGAGCAAAATTGTTTTAAGTGTACTGTTTTGAAAGACAAAATTAATTGGGAGAAGTTTTTCTCTCATTAGAATTTGTAATGATTGAATTGGTGAGAAAGTTGTATTTATCGGTAAATTTTCCGTTAACACTAAAGAAACAGAAAAATAAAAAATTAAATTTTAATAAAAAATGGTTAGAAATACTTTTACATTTTGAAGAAAAATATATTCCCCCATTAATTTTTTCCGAAAAATTAATTTAACATAAAAACATCATTTATAGGATTAAAATATATATAAATTAAATGTATTGAAATCCCTCTTTATGTTACTTTAAATTTAAAATATAATTGAATAGAAGAAGATTGATTTCATTTCATAAACATAATCGTCGTATGTAACGATACTTCATTTATTCTCTTATTGTTTAAAAAGAGAGAGAGAGATGGTCAATTTTACTCTTTTTTTACATAGTTACTTTTTTAAAAGAAACATTACGATGTATATTTGTGTTTTCTTAGTTTCATATTCCACATTAAATACAAGGTACTTTTTCCTGGTTTAAATCGTTAGTGCAAAATAGTTTATTTTTCTTAAATTATTTTTTTTTTAAATTTTGTTTTGTTTATAAAATAAACAAGTATTTTTCAACTTTTGTAACAAGTTTCTTTCTTTCGAGTTTTTTTTTTTTTTTTTTTAGCTCTTCACTTTTATTTGGACTTAACCGATCAAACAACCACTGGACTCGCTTTTTCCACTCAAAATTCGCACAAGGCAACGTCACAGCTGTGAACGAGTTTTCTCCGGGTTTTAAAGCAACAAAGAGGCCGAACTGAGTAATAAAATCTCCCACCCTGTAGACCTCCCGTGAACTTTAAGGGGGAAAGGAATTAAATGTGTTGCACTTCCGAAGGAATTCTCAAGAAAGAAGTAAACGCTTTCGGAATGATTTTTCAGGACAAGGCCAAACACTCAGAGGGTTAAGTATTATGATACAATTTATCCTTATGAACTAAATGTATTATAGAAAGGAAAAAATAGTCTCAATGCTAATAAACAAAATTCTCAAGATTATTTTTACGATAATGAAATAAAAAAAATCATAAAAGAAAAACTAGAGGGAATAGGACTAAAAGGTTAAGCAGAGACGAAAATGTTATTTCAAAAAGTATTAGTGATATATGTAATAGTTTCGAGAACAATTTTAACATAAAACACATTAAATCTTTCATGTTTGGATTAAGTAAGACAGAAATATGTATTACGGAAAATGTACTAATTTCAGATAAAATTATAGATAGTCATGCTTTATACATATAAGAGACATTCACAAATTTCTGAAGCATAAACATAAAATAAAAGTCAATGTAAATAAAAAATATCAAACAGAATATATATATATATATATGAAGCCCAGTGGCTGAATGGTTAGTGCATCGCGCTTCCACACCACAGGTCCGAGGTTCAAACCCCGGGCTGGGCAAGGTTGACTCAGCCTTTCATCCTATCAGTGGGTCGATAAAATGAGAACCAAGCTTACTTGGGGACCAAACACTGGGGGTTTCGCTTCAGGCTGACCACCTGATCGGAACATCTGCTCATGCACCCAATGGTCACGTATACTGAGATGGGCACAGTAGGCCTTGGCCCTCCTGGGCTGTTGCGCCACTGAGTTTGAGTTTATATATATATATGTGGTGTTATGACACGGAGTTCTAGGGGTATTCACATTGATTACACTGTTTTTAACTAATACTAACGTTTAATGTGGACAATTACAGTACTACACTGTACTATACAGATATATTATTGACAGCGTTTCGATTACTTCTCGTATTCAACAATAGTTTCTCAGTCTCTTCACTTAACAATTATCACACCACGGTTCACAACGGTGTATGGCATTCAGATGATGGATGTGTCACCTTCACCTGACTGTCCTTCCAGCATCGGGCCACTTGGTCCCTACACGGCCAGTTAGATTCCGGTTGCTTTCCTTTTTTCTTAGCAGCGTTGGCTCTGACCTCCTCGTAGAGACCGCTCGCTCGCTAATTCCCCTCTAGTCAGTTCGCTCGCTGGTGGCTCGCGTCGCCAGCGCCCTCTATAGTGCCGTCTATGTGGAAATCCCACAACTTCTCGGGCATCCTACAGGCAGTGTCCTCACTGCTCACGCACTAAGGATCTGAAATATACAAACTAAAAAAACAAAAAAGGAACATAGATTAGTATACAGTTACACAAATATCTTATACAAGTTCGTTCTTCGTCTTCATTAGTGCTTAGACCAAGGCTTCATCTGGTCTGCTGATGCGGACGTTATATTTGGCCCCTCATGGTCTCCAATTTTAGCAACATCATATCGGTCATGGAGTTTTACTCTTGTCACTTGGAAGGGTCCAATATATTTTGGTCGTAGTTTCAATTTGTTTCCAAACTGAGTTCTCATGATTGCTACCAATTCTCCTTGCTTATACAGGTGAGCTTTTTTCCGCTTTCGATTGTAAGTTCTCCTGTTTTCCTCTTGTATCTTCAAAATGTTTTGCTTTGCTTCTTTTCTAAGGTTTACACGATGTTGACATAGTTGATTTTGACTCTCTTCTTCAAGCAAATTTCTTATCATGACGTCTTCAGGATTCTTCATCTTGATTCCTATCAGTAATTCAAATGGCGAATATTTTGTACTGCGTGAAGGTGCACTGTTCAATACACGTTGTAGTGAATCGACATGCTTGAACCACTTAGTTGGGTATTGAATGGACATCTTCGTCAACACTGGAATCAGCACTCCATGGATTCTTTCAACTAGTCCGTTGCCCCTTGGTACTCCCGTCGTTATTTGAACATTACTAATCTTTTCCTCAGCACAGTAGTCTTCGAATTCCTTCGATCTAAATGCTCCTCCTTTGTCATTAATTATACGTGAAGGATTCCCAAAAGTTTTTTGTTGCAACTTTAGTCTTTCAATGGCTTCTTGAGCTGTTGTACTTTTGGTTGGGTATAACCAAGTAAATTTTGTGAATGCATCAATCACAGTGAATATGTGATTATAATTTTTGTTGGTCGTTGGCAATGGTCCAATGAAGTCTACGTGATATGTTGACAACGGCAGATCTTCTTTTGGAATAGGGTGTAAAAAACCTTCTCCTTTTCCCCTCTTCTTATTGACCAATATGCATTCTACACAGTTTTTTAGAACGTTTTCTATACACTTCCTCATATTCGGAAAATAATAGTCTCTTTTCACCAAGTCTTCTGTCTTTGCCACAGCAAAATGTCCAAACGAATGAACTTTCTTCACCACATCTACTTGCATCATTTCTGGCACAACTAACAGTTCTTGATCTTCACTAAGTTTAAATAAAATATTATTCTTTATGGTGAATTCAGTAGTTTTCCCTTCATGCAACAGCTGCTTAATGGTTCTAATATACTCATCAGTTTCCTGAGCGTTCACAATCTTGTGTGTCAATTCATCACTAGTCACTAGCATAATGGGATGTCTGCTCAACGCATCTACGTGTTGCATTTGTTTTGCAGGTCGATGGACTACCTCGTAATGAAATTCTTGTATAAAAATCGACCATCTAGCAATCTTTGGTGTCAACTCTTTCTTGTCTAGAGTTTTCGCAAATGCTACACAATCCGTTCGAATTAGGAATTTTCTTCCCAGGAGATAGTTTCGAAATTTTTTCAGAGCCTCGACAACCGCCAGTACTTCTAGTTCATAACTGCACAATTTCTCTTCTTGAATGGAAGTCTTTTTGCTCATATAATGGATTGGATAGAAATTTCCATCTTCACTTTGTTGTAAAAGCACAGCACCTAAACCGAGTTTACATGCATCTGTATGCAGCTCTAACTTCGCGCCTTCCTTGAAAAGATGTAATACAGGTTCATTTGATAACGCGTTCTTTAGATTTTGAAAAGCTATTTTTTGTTCATGATTAAATTCAAAAGGTTTTGTTCCTCGCAATAAATCACTAAGGGGTCTGGCTATTATAGCGTATGAAGGAATATATTTTCTGAAATACCCTGTCAATCCAAGAAAACTTTGAACATCTTTCGCATTTTTAGGTTCTGGAAAGTTACAGACTGCTACTGTCTTTTCCGATGAAGGTTGAATTGTACCGTTCTGAATTATATGCCCTAAAAAATTAATTTTCCTTTGCAAGAACTGACATTTTTTTAGATTTAATTCAAGGCCGTATTTGGAAGCGATTTCTAACACACGAGTTAATTTTTCATAAGCTTCTTTTTCATCTATTGCCGGAATTATTATATCATCTAAATAAATAATTAAAGTACCGTCCTTAATAAGTCTCTAAACACGTAATTAATGTATCTTTGGAAATAGTTACTGCTAATAGATAAACCGAATGGCACTTTTAAAAATTCATATTGACCTGTTTCTGTTACAAACGCGGTATATTTTCTACTTGTTTCATCAACATCTACATGAAAAAATGCATTCTTTAAATCTAGCGTCGAAAATACTCCACCGTTCCCTAATTTATCTAATACCTTTCAATTACAGGAAGTGGATATCTGTCCCTGATTATTTTTTTATTTAGCTTTCTATAATCGATACACAAACGCATCGTTCCATCTTTCTTCTTACACACCACAATAGGAGACGAAAAATCTGAACAACTTTCTTTAATTATTCCCTGTGCTAACCACAGCTCTATTTGTTTTTCAACCTCGCGCTTTTCAAGTAAAGATAGCCTACGTGACCTTTGACAAATGGGTTTTTCATCTGACAAAATTATTTTCATTTTCAAAGCAGTAGATTTCGTTTGATTTGGTTTGTAATGTTTTATTAGTGTATGTACTTGACTCCTTAATCTACTATTCGAGATATGCGATAAATCATATGAACATTCCTCGTATGCCTCAGATACCTTTAGCAAAAACAAATTAGACTTATCCATAATCCTCTCAGAATTAACTAAACATCCTGACTCATCAATCTGCTGTTCCCCCACTATTCCATCCTTTAAACATACCGGATTGCATATTCTAACATTTGACCTTGCTTCCTCTGATCCACTTTTCAAGAACTCATAAACTCTTAAGGGTAATAATATTTCTGCCTCGATCTCGCACACTGCCGCGGGGAAGGTTTGTGTTTCCCCCTTTCAATGAGATTGTAAATTCTGAAACGTTTGCAATCCTCCGTTCGCCAAAACAACTGGTTAGGGTGATTTGAGAATGCACTCTTTTTTTCGCTGAAACGTACTTTTTTTTATTTATGATAACTGAGTTGGCTCCACTATCCAAAGTGGCAATTAATGGGATATCCTCAACAATTACGTCTACATACTGTAATTCATTAAACAAAAAGTCATTTTGATTAGAAATAGTTTTAATTTGGTTTATGGTATGCCCTACACTTTTATCTTTATTTTCTGACTTGGCCGTTTTTTTCGCACAATTTCTAGAAAAATGCGGCCCTCCACACACATAACACGAGATTATTTTTTCTTGTTTTACACTTTGGTTATGTTTTGGGAACTGTCTCTGGAAATAATTAGTATTTACTATGTTCGCGCGGTTTTTAATGTAAGCATCATTATCGTTTTTACTCTTAACATTGTTATGGTTTCGCGATTCATGCAGTGATCTGTTTTTCGAAATAAAAAATATATCGCAAGCTTTTCCTAGCTCATCTGGCACAAGCCATGAATCCGCCTGCAAAATTTTAATATGTGAAGCAGTTTCTAGATCTAAAGTGTCTAAGATTTTATCACTGACCATTAAGTCAAATAGGGATTTAAAATCATTAACGTTCCTAATTTTTAGGTAATATTGAAACATAGCACTTAAACGAGTAGCGAATTGTACATGAGTTTCATCTGTTTGCTTTTTGGCTTTTCTAAAATTAAGTAAGCATTCCTGAGCAGTGGGTTGGAATTCTCTTAAAACTAATGATTTTACTAACTCATAATCTTTGATTTCGTCATCTTTTACGTAAAGCAAAATGCTATGTGCCCTCTCACCAAGAATATTAATCAGGATTTCTGATTTTAAGTCATCTGGAACATTTTTAATTTTGAATGCTCGTTCTATCGATTGAAAAAAAGACCAAAATTTTCAGGTTTTGTTGGGATTTGTATCGTTAATGTTTTTATACTTTTAATTAAATTTTCCAAATAATTAGTTTCCCCCTGTAAACTTTTCTGGGTTACATTCCCTTCAGCTTTTGCCTTTTGAAGTTCAATTTCTCTGTCCATCTGTTGCAGTTTAATTTTTTCTAGCTCTAGCTGTGAGTTAGTTATTTGGAGCTGCTGTTCGGCTTTTGATTGTCTATCCTCAATGGACAAATTTATCATATTCATTACAAATTCAGGGTCATCTTTAAACAGTTTTGAATTTTCCAATTTAGTTTTTAGCTCGAAAATTGTTTCTTTAGAGGAAACTTGCTCCCCAATTTCATTGAGCACATTTATCAAGTCCTCTTTTCTTGTACATTTATGATACGACATTTTAATCAGAATAGAAGAGTATAAAAAGGTATCTTACCTTTTTTTTGTTGTTGAGCTGTATCAATCAGGAAAATGATCACTTGAGTTTATCCGTTCAAAAGCACAGTCAGAGTTCGAATGTTCCGTTCGGTTTGCGAAAGTCCTGAACAGTTTTTTTTTCACAGCGCACTATTAATTTAATGTCCTCACAGTCCACATCGCGATATCAATAGTCCTGATAGTCCACAAAGTTCACATCCAGGGCAAGCACCCATTTTATGTGGTGTTATGACACGGAGTTCTAGGGGTATTCACATTGATTACACTGTTTTTAACTAATACTAACGTTTAATGTGGACAATTACAGTACTACACTCTACTATACAGATATATTATTGACAGCGTTTCGATTACTTCTCGTATTCAACAATAGTTTCTCAGTCTCTTCACTTAACAATTATCACACCACGGTTCACAACGGTGTATGGCATTCAGATGATGGATGTGTCACCTTCACCTGACTGTCCTTCCAGCATCGGGCCACTTGGTCCCTACACGGCCAGTTAGATTCCGGTTGCTTTCCTTTTATCTTAGCAGCGTTGGCTCTGACCTCCTCGTCGAGACCGCTCGCTCGCTAATCCCCCTCTAGTCAGTTCGCTCGCTGGTGGCTCGCGTCGCCAGCGCCCTCTATAGTGCCGTCTATGTGGAAATCCCACATATATATATATATATATATATATATATATATATATATATTGTATATTATTATATATGAATAAATCTTATGATAATTTTTCTAGCATTTTTAAAAAACTCATGTCAACTTTCCCAATTCAAAATATCACTATTAAAAAGGCTTTTAAATATAATAAAAATTTAGGTAGATCAATTTTTAACTATAATGTACCTATAAAGCAGGAAAATTTAAAATCTAATTGTAATGAATTTAAAGAAATCAAAGATAATTATCATCAGCATGTTATTACTGGTGACCTCAGTACTGTAAAAGACAATAATCTTAGAAATATAATGAATAAAATTACTGGTTTTAGACTTATTATTTCCAATAATAATAAAATTATCAAAAATCAGTTATATAATGATATTGAGCAATTCATTTACAAAATTGCTATTAAATATAGTATGCCCATAAAGGGGGGCATTCACAGAGTTTAAATGTAACACACAACAGATTAATAAATATAATTTTAGTACAGATAACAACATCTTTTTTAATGATATCAAATATCAGATTTAAAAATTACAAAATAAATTTATTATAGTTTAAATTGAAAAAGTGCCTGGAAATTTTGCCTTCATTTGTAAATACTATTATACACTGCTGGCCACCGTAAATGCCACACCAAGAAAGACAAGAGAAAGCACAACAAAATTTATTTTGTAGATAAAATGTTGACCAAATATCAAATGATTAAATTTATAGACTTCTGTGAAGTGTGGTTCCTGTCAGAATCAGTAGCCAGAGTAGCCGCCATTGTTGGAGATCACAGCTGCCATACGCCTCGGCATTGATTCAAAGAGACTTTGGATGTAATCTTGGGGGTACAGCAGACCAAGAAGCTACCACACGTTGCCAAAGTTGATCTGGTGTGGCAGCTGGGGGTGTAAACTGGGTCAATCGTTGAGCAACCATGGACCACATGTTTTCTACCAGCGAAAGATCCAGAGAGCGAACCGGCCAGGGAAGCAATGCAATCTGGTGATTGACGAAGAACCTTTGGACAATGCGTGCCACGTGTGGTCGCGCATTATCCTGTTGAAATATGGCTGTGGTCAAGCCTTGAAGGTAAGGAAGGACAACTGGCTCCAACACCTCGGAGATGTAGTGCTGGCTGTTTAAGTACCAGCAATGCGTACTAGAGGAGTGCGAGAGTGATATCCAATACAGCCCCATAGCATAATACCCGGTGCAGGACAGTGTGGTGGTGCATAACGCAGCTGTTCAGCATCCTCCCTCCATGGGGGCTCCAGACTCGAATCCAATCATCGTGGTGTTGCAAACAGATGCTTAACTCGTTAGTAAAGACAACTTCATTCCATTCTGCCTCCCACACCCTTCTTTCATCGCACCATTGTTGGGGGAGACATTTGTGGTTCTGCGTCAAATGTAGACCAAGCAATGGACATCTTGCGGACAGACCACTCTGCTGTAAAAGGCGTCGAATGGTACGCGCAGACACTGAATGATGCGTTACAGACTCAATGTGCTGTGCTATAGTTCGTGATGTGACTGAGAGAACAGTCACTGCCATGCGCACAATTTGCCTGTCCTCATGTGAAGTGGTGCACTGAGGAGGATGCGATCGTCCACGTGGGTCCATCGTACCTTCCTACATCCAACGATCGCATATCCGCTTTACAGTTGTTTGGTTTCGTCCAACACGACTACCGATTTCCCTGAAAAATAATCCACAATCTCGGTAGGCCACTATCCTCCCTCTGTCGAACTCGGATATTTGATCAAAAGCTGATCGCCGTTTACTATGAGACATAACTGATCGTTTTTTGAAAAAAACCACAAGAAAAACACAATTGCCGAACTTGAAATCGTCGAAATCTCCAAGCCTTAAATAGCACTTTGAGGTGGCGCCACAGGCTTACGTGACGTGTGTCTGCGCTAAAATTCTAATCATTTGCATATCTCATCTCCACTAATGCATGTTGTAAATTCCATGTTATTTGTGTGTTTCCTTCAGGGTGTTGCATTTACGGTGGCCAGCAGCGTAGTTTAATGCTCAACAAACATTTTGAAAATAATACAGCTTTTATTTGTCATCAATTTCTGATAGAGAAATAAATAATCAAATTTTGGCTTTTCATAAACAATTAAAAATACAAATTAATAATAATTTTAAATTTCCACATGTATTTCTTACTTCTAAATTTCATAAAGATCCAGTAAAGTTTAGAACAGTTACTAATGGTTTTAATACATATACCATCAAATCAGGCAAACTTCTACATGAAATGTTACAAGATACAATAAATAATCTAAACTCTTCATCTATTCTTAAAAATAGTACAGAACTTTTTGCACAAATCAAAGTTACAAAGATTTATTCAGTATATAGTTTAGATTTTGAAGATCTTTTTAACTCCTCTAATATTGATGATATCATTAAAATACTTGTAGAATTACATAAGGATAATTTATTTAAAAATATCAATTATGATAGATTTCGTTCTCTACTTAGTTTTGTTCCAAAAGAGAACTATGTATATCATAATGGTAAATATTTATCAACAAATTAAAGGTTTGCCACAAGCTAACCCAGCTAGCAACTCTTGCTAATTTATATTTAGATTATTTTGAATATAGTTTCATTGACAACCCAGAATATAACATTTTCGCTATATAGATGATATAATAATTTTTGGCAAGCAAGACAACTTTAAACCTACCACTAATTTTTATCCACAATATCTTAATTTAATACAGGGAAATAGTAACAATTACGAAGCAGATTTTCTTGGTATAGAAATTAAATTAAAAAAATAATAAAATAGTTACTAATATTTATGATAAACGAGAAGACTTTAATTTCAATATTATAAAAGTACCGCATTGGGAGAGTAATGTGCATGTTTCTATATTCAGAAATATTGTTATTAATTACACACTACGCAATAAATTTCTAGTTTCAAGTAAATCAGAAAAATTAAATAACTGTAAACATTTTACTAAATACTGTTTAATTCAAAAATACCCAATTAATTTTATTAATAGATATTTGAATAAGGAAATTCTAAATAGTAATATTAAATTTCCATAGTTTTAACAGGTTATTACTATAGATTTATTGTTCTTCCTGGATAGTTTTAAATACACCCGATTTCAGTTTTAGATAAAATTACTTTTTTAAAATTTATTATAACTTTTAAATCATATTACCTTAGAGTCTCTAAGATAATGGTAGTATGTTTACAATTCTTATTTTACTTTTTCTATCCTTTTCATACTTTTGCTAAGTGCTATTTTTCAGCTATTGCTTTGCTTTAAATTTGTATTTGGGTCCAGAATCTGGCAATAACTAGTTTATTGTACTCAGATTTAGCGCGGGCTCTGCATTTCTGTATGGAATTTTTAGGTAAGTTACCTTTCTCTCATAATGGATTTAGATTTCCTATCCATTATTTCCATTAGGTTTTTGATCGGTATTATTAACAGAAAGAGGGAAGGTTGGCTGGCCAAAAAACATGTTCAACCCCACTTTTATACAGAGAAATTATTTTTAGAGGAATTTTTTTGTATACATGTTGTCCTGATTCAGCAATGTTGATAATACTGTAGCATTCATTCTTTTATATTTTTATACTTAACTCTGTTATTTCAATTTTTCATATCTCCTTTTAAATTCTGTTGTCTGGTAATCTTGCAATTGGAATTCTTTTAAGTATTAATCATGTTAATTCATCTCTCTCTTGTAGAGAAATTTTGATTATATATATATATATATATATATATATATATATATATATATATATATATATATATAAAGTAAACAGATAAAGTATGCGTATCAAGTAATATTAAATTCTTCATACTTGAATAATTGATAATGAAAAACTTTTAGCGAGAATGTAATTTTAAGGTTAATATTTAACGCGTAAAAGATATATCCAGATACGACATTTGCACTCACTTCCAAAAGTTAAGCACGGAGCGGAAATGCTAATTTCCGGAAACCAATCAGAATTGAAGAGGATGTAATTCGCTGCAGAGGTAGATGGAAGTATGCAAATATGTTAGATAACAGCCAATCGTGCTTTCATGTCAAGAAATATGCAAAAAGGGCAGTCTTATAAGAAGCCAGCTTTATGAAGGGTTACAGAAGTTCATTGTAAGTGCTGACAGAAGGTGTTTAAAATTTCGTACAATTTGTTTTCAAGACATACGTGTTTCTATGATTTCCGGAAAACGAATGGAAGATTCTGAGCGCTGGCGTGCTGTGAGGCGCATTAAAGCAGGACAGTCGATCAAAGATGTTGCGTTTTTCTTCGGCATTCATCATTCTGTAATTTCACGTTTATGGAAACAATTCAAAACCAGACAGATAGTTGTCCGAAGGCCCGTGGGAGGTCGCCCAAGAGTTACAACCCCCGCAGAAGATCGATATATTGCTATTGTAGCCAAGCGGAATCGCAGAGCGATCTCTACACGTGTGACATCTATGGTTACAGCGTCCATTGGTAAGGCTATATCTGCAGCTACTGTACGCCGAAGATTACATATGAATTGACTGTATGCCCGGGTACCTCGAGTTTGTGTTCCTCTATCCATCCAATCAAGAGGGACACTATTAAAGTGGTACCGGGAATATGGCAATTGGATAGTGTCTGACTGGGGCAATACCATGTTTACTGATGAGTCAAGATTTGCTCCGGATCCAGATGCCAAGCGTATAAGGATATGGCGTAAACAAGGAACACGCAATCAGCCCCAAAACATCACCGAACATCACGCATTTAGAGGCGGAAGCATTATGGTGTGGGCAGGGATTTCATTAGGATACCGCACCGACGTGCACATCTTTAAACGGGGTTCTGTGACGGCTGTCCGGTATCGAGATGAAGTCCTAGAACCTATTGTGAGATTGTACGCTGCAGCAGTTGGCCCTACTTTTGTTTTAATAAACGATAACGCACATCCCCATAGAGCTGACATCATCGATCACTACCTGGAGAGTGAAGGGATTGCGCGTATGGCGTGGCCAGCATATTCGCCCGACCTTAATCCCATTGAAAATCTTTGGGATGCTTTCGGCCGTGCCGTATCTTCACGTTTCCCACCTCCAGCCACTCGTATTGAGCTGGAAACTGCTCTACAAGAAGAATGGCGATTGCTTAATTCTGCGGTGGTTGACCACCTAATTGAAAGCATTGTCAGAAGGTGTAAACTTTGCATACAAATGAAGGGGGATCACATACCCTATTAATGTCCTTTTTTTAATTTTATGCTGTTTATTTTCCCTTTATGCATAATTCTGTTTAAGTCTCCAGTATGACATTATCTGATAACTTACAAAAATTTAATATTGTTTTCATTTCTGTATATAATTATTGATTTTGTTTTATGTATAAATATATATGCTACTTTACTGCCAAATTTTGTGTCAATCAAAGCAGTATTTGTTGATTTTTTTTGCATTTTACATCTGTGTGCTTAACTTTTCGAAGTGAGTGTATTTTAATTAATTAGAAATAGATGAAATCACATTTGTAGAATATATTTCTACGAAAGTAATTTTATTGCTTTAATTGCATATCGAACAATAAATTATGATTCGTAAATTAGTTTTAATGCGTAAATTAATCCATTTTTGATCGGGACCTTCTAAATCATCTTCCAATTTCACACAGAAATTTCCGTACATTTTTTATAAAAGAACTTATACATAAATATACCCTGGAGTCAAAAATTAACGTTGCAAAATTAAAGTTCCTACTATTTCAAGAAATCTACCATTATTTTTTAAAACTTATATATAAAGTGAGCAAAATCAGTTATCATATCTTAATTTTGTGAGTTTTGACTAATAAAAAGAATTTTTATACCGTTTTGAGTGAAAAACATTAAAGCCGTTATTGCAATTTGCTTTGAATTTTGTGTTTAGATTTGTGAATCGCTCTGTGATAAGCACAAATTTTGTTAAATGAGTTCCCATAATCGTTTAGATGATTTGATTTGGGCAGGCATTGGGTGGATTGAGGCTGGAATGTCTCCAGCAGAAGTAGCCCAAAACTTAAATGTTTCTGGGAAAGTCGATTCCTGCTTCCTTCTAATCCCCCTTGTCTACTCTTAGACCCGGCTAGATGTATGGGAACAACTGAATAATCAGTCAACATGACTCACTCTAATGATTTTATTGACACAAAATATCAAGCAAGCACAATAATAATCCAATTAAGAATAATGATCAGTAGGCAGAGCGTGAAGGTGAGACTCGTTAGCCTGGGGATAATATTACGGACCCTCAACTGATTCCACGATAACTTATACTAGCTCAATATCAACTACGCCGCACACTAATAGGCTAAACTTCTGTTTAAATAAGGATCACGATACATGTACTCTTGTGAAGTCCTGCTGTTGAGACCTTGAAGGTAATCTTTAACTGGGTTCGATCACCTCCGAGTGATCCTCTCTTGGAATTCTTCAATTGGTTCTTCTATAAACTTTGACTTGCACTTAATAAATTCACGATCCTCCACTTACCAACTAACTCTCAAAACTCGCGAATACAGAATTTATGTAATAAACTTAATTTGCATAATCACGTTTTCTTCCTTCGGTGAAAGCTGGTTGGCAAAAATATTTCCCCAGAAGTGTCCTCAAGGGGTTAGTTCCAGACGCATATAGATCCGTCACAAGGTGACAATTTCAAACAACGGGTACTGTTGTTCGATGTCTTGTAAAAGTTTGACCCGAAGCTACGACACTTATGGAAGATCGATATTTGACAGTAAATGTTCGTTGATATGACAGCTAGGAAGCTTGATCAGGACTGTAAATGGAAAGACAGTTTCTCAACAAACTGTTTACAGACGCTTATCAGAGAAGACTCTTTATGCCCGATGGCCAGAGACATCACGGAGCTCACCTTTTATGGAGACAAGAACATGTATTTTGGACAAATTAAGAGTGGGGTTGCTGATGAGTCCATGTCCAGTATCAATAATGATTCTCGTCGAGTTTTCATTTGGGGAGAGTGAGTGAATATTAACGTCACACTCTTCAGCTACACCAGGGCTTTTGGCGACATCATTTTGAACCATGGTCAAGTGACGAGGACGACACCTGAGCTGGCACCTTCCTCTCTTAACTACCACACCACACCAAAGGGAGGACGTTTGAGATCTCGACAGATTTAACGTGCATCGCTCCCCTACACAGCGGGTCTAAAGTGGTACTGGGCTCAAACTCATGACAGGCCAGCCATGATCCGATACCTTGACCACTTGGCTACCATGGCCACTCATTTAGGGAGAGCCTTATCTATCTAACATAATCTAATATAAGAGAATCCGATCAATAAGGTGGGTGTGGGATTCTTGTTTGGTGAAGCATTATGTTAGACGTTCGTACACCGCTACACATTTTGGGTGCGGGTTTGTTACTGCATAGCGTTATAAATATAAAGTTCTTGAACCTCATGTGTTCCTAGGTGCAATGGATCAAGATTTTATTTGTGTCGTTAGTAATGCAAGGTGGCAGAGAGTTGATCTTGTCAGACTTTGCAGGATGGAATGGCCAGAAAAATATCCTGACCTAAATCCTATTGAATATGTTTAAGATGCTTTAGGAAGAGCCATTGATGAACGTCAATACCTTCCAAGACTTTAAAATCTGCGCTTATAGAAGAGTTGTTGTTGCCACTTATCGTTGCCACAAGATAAAATTAACAACCCAACTTGTACAACGAGAGCTCGCTATGAAGCCTGTATAGCAGAAAGAAGTGGCCACATTCCTTATTAGACATCCAGTTTTTTTAAAATTATTATACTTCGTGTTTTGATCTGATTTGCATATTACAAGAAGTAACACTCATAATGATTTTATTTGTTATATATATAGAATAATTATTCTTAGAGTATAAGAAACGTATGTACTTAAATTTATCATAAATAAAAAAAAATTATGAAAAGATATTACATTTTTTGTGTTTGTAACTTAACTTTGGATACCAGTGTAGTTATATACTTTATAGTTTGATTAATATATAATCTCTTTACATTTTTGTAAATTCAACCACTCAGGAGTTTTCTTTGATGTCGCAATAATTATCGAATTTGAGTTGAGTGTCTTATTTGTGAGGTCAAAATTGCAAGACTTCTATAGCCAATGCCTGCACTCCCAACAGATCTCCCGTTTGAGGTCTTTGGAGAAATCATGTTATATACATGTTATATCATGAGTCGGTTCGCAGATCAATTTAGAGTGTCGGCTTTTTTTTCAGAAGGCACCGCACAGAGATTCCGTTCTTTAAGTTCACACGTTTATTGTAGGATTTGTAGTTAGTAACCTCTGTATTCGTCTGTTCATGAATATATATACCGTTTTTATTCGAATCGAAGCAGCCATTGATTCTAAGCTGCACCCAAATGCTCAACATGATTTTATGAAAAAAAAATAATAGTGTTAAAAGGTTTATTTTTACCTAATATTTATATGAATCTTCAAAAGGAGAACTAATAGGAAGTGATAAATCAATTGATTTTACCAGTATTATACAATAACTTTTAAAAGCATACATGAACCTGCAATAGTTCTAACCGTCAGTATCCTACTCCAGAAATGACTTCCACTGCCACAGCTGACTTCGGAACAAGTGTTGGCATTGCCATTTTACCACACGATGTTGTCTTCCGTGCCATCCAATACATTTGTTACATTTTTTTTAAAAAGAATGCATTATAGTCTTATTAGAAGGGAAACAAATATCCATTTTTTTCAGGCAACAGATATTCATTCGGCAATTTTCAAAGCACTAGCCTTCTTGATTTTCTCGGAAGCCTTTGAAGGGTGGTTTTTTAAATGCTACCTTTTTTCGTAATCTCTTTTTATGTAGTTTTTAAATGGCTTATAAATGCTTCTATCAAGCAGCTGAAGCTGGTTTATCATACCGCCTAGGATTATCACCCTTTCATAAATGTCAGTTCCTTTTTTAGAGTCTGTCAAAAAACCTTTAAACACGTACGTGATAAGCATGTTTGGAGGATTTCGATGAGTTCCTTACTGAATTACCCCAATATTCCACGACTTTGGTGGTAATCCATCCATTTTTCTGAGCACCTTCGATTTCGTGTTGGGGGCACTAATTTACTGTTAAGAATCAAATATGTTCGTAAGTTATGGCTGTCTGATGTAAAGGACAGCATTACAATGATATCTGTTTATCCTGTACTTAAGATTTTCAATTCTTTCTTACCCTTTGAATTTACAGTTGATAATTCCTTCATACCGAGGGGTTCATTCCCTTCTTGTCCGTAAACCGATGACGCAGCGTTGAAACTGTACAAAGTCTACAGGAAGTATTTGACAGATGAGAGAGAAGTTATCCATCTCAACGAAATTCCTTCCCTTTTTATAAACTTTTCACGCCAGCCTTATGAGGCTTTAAAGCTCTCAATTCTAAATTTATAAATGGCTTATTTTGCACTACATTGCAACATTTGTAATCTAGCACAAATTGAGCAACGCTTTCATCTACTTCATCATATCTTCCTTGTTTTGATCCAGTGAAAAGGTTCAAGACTTACAAGCAAAATTCATATCATATTGCTTACGCCATCGACGTATATTTGTTTAATCTGTATCAAATTTTCTTGCCACTGCTACTCTGTTTCTGTTTTCTTCTGCATATAAAACGGGCCACCTTGAAAAACTTGCGTTGTAATGAACTTGTCTTGATGCCATTACCGATATATTTGGCGTTTAAGTGATTAAAATAAGCGTATGCAAAAAAAGTTCTTAAATTTTGCAAAGACAACGAATTCAAGGATAGACTGAACACTGAAGGTAAATTGTGGAATGGGATGAATCATCGGCGCAGTTAGCCAGAATGGACCGTTACATTTTTACCATTTGAAAGAGGCGGAAGCTCAATTCTCTATCCTACGAATTTTCTGTCTTGGATTCTAAGCCACGCCCAACTTTCAGTCACATTAACATTGGGGAAAAAGTGAAGTTTACATTCGAATAAATACGGGAAAAAATTTGTCTCTTCAGTGTAATTTAATAAAATATGTATATACACTGAAGAGACAAAAGTAATGAGGAAACAATATGTATATACAAATGGGGTAATAGTATAGCGTATAAAGTCTATAAACGGGCAATGAATTGGCAGAATCTTCATTTATCCTTAATTGAATTTTTTTGAAGTGATTACGGACGCACGACGGGAATTAAATGCAGAAGACTTTGAACTCGAATGGTAGTTGGAGCAATATGTGTGGGACATTCTGTTTCGGAAATTGTTCGAGAATTCAACATTCCGAGATCCAGTGTCAAGAGTGTGCTGAGAGAATACCTAATTTCAGACATAACCTCCTATTATGGACAACGCAGTAGCTGACGTCATGAACTTAACGACAGAGACCAATGACGTGTGTCTTGAAATGTCAGTGTTAATAGATAAGCAACACTGCATGAAATAACCGCAAGAATTAATGGGGGACGTATACGATAGACCTGTCCGTTAGAGCAGTGCGGTGAAAATTGGTTTTAATGGGCTAAGGCTGCCGACAGGGACTTGTTAAGGCATGGGCCTGGGCCTCGCCTTTGAGGGGGGCCTCGTCTCGTTCTCAACAAGATCAGAATCAGAATAATTTTATTCGTCAAATGTTATTCCCAGACATGACAGTCTGAAGACAGTTAGTTACTTCTGCATTAAATCATCTCATTTCAAACATTTGTTGAGAATCATAGAAAATATTCGTTTTATTTCTAAAGTGTTCAATCTATTAATAAAAATACTGCTGTGGAAAAGACACTCACTTACACGTCCATGTGAGTCCCTCATGAATGGACACCTCCCACACACAAAAAAAGAAGGGACAAAACACATTCCCTATTTCATTATAGACGTCAAGGCTAATAAAAAGAGGGTTAAAATGACCCTGAACCCTCAAGGAAATCACATTTTTCCGAAGGAACGAGTGCCCTGCAGTTCTAAATCGATTATTCCTTCACTTAAATTTTTTGAAACAGCAAAAGGTGATTATGTTTTAATTTTTGAATTGTATTTCTTTGTGATTTAAGATAATATACAAATATTTATATCGTATTTAAAAAAGAGAAATAATATGTAATTGTGTTTTACAGCGAGAGTTATAAAAATAATATCCAATTTAAAAAAATTCTGCTTTTTTTTTTGTAAATTTTTTCTCTTTCAATGAACAACGTGAAATAATCTCATAACAGTTTATAAAATTGCATATAAATACGTATTTCAATATGCCCTTAGAATATTTTTACATTGATTAACATGTAGAAGTGCGCGCATCCTTCATTTTGAATGTATAAAAGAATGTTCGATGTATATTGTAATTCAGAGATGTGTTTTGATTTGCTTCTAATATGGAAAGCGTTATTTTACTGTTTTAAAAATTCAAATGACTGCCTTTTTAATTATTATTGAAACCGGAATAAAAAAAGAACATTTATAAAATGAATATCTCAATTTGTATTACAATTAACAATCCGAATTAATTTAAAATAAAATGAAAATACCAGAGAACGATTTGATAATTAGATAAATGCTGCACACAATAATTTAATGCTTTAAGAGTAAACATCAAAAATATAGAAAAGCTCATTCAACACAAGATAAAATAAGAGATTTTTAGTGTATAAGTTTCCTCACTAGAAATGTACTATTTACAATATGTATTTAATCAGAATTTCCTGCAAAATTTATTATGTATACTTTAATTTTAGTTATCTTATACTTTAAAACTTGCAATACTTTATCACATATTGGTATAAGATACGTTTAGTGAAAAAATTGCTTACATAAGTACATAATATATATATATATAATTCTCCTTTTTAATAATTTATGTACTAAATTTAACTCAGTGGCGACACAGCCTGTGAAGGCCAAATCCTGCTGTGCCTATACCAGTACACGTGACCTTGGGCCCTGAGGTGCATGAGCAAATGTTCCAACCAGGTGGTCAGTCTGACGCGAAATCCCCAGTGTTAAGTTCCCAAGTAAGCTTGGTACTCTTTTCATTTATGGTACTCACTGAAGGGATGGAAGGCTGAGTCGGCCTTGCTCAGCCCAAGGTTTGAACCTCGGACCTGTGGCGTGGAAGCGCGATGCACTACCACTCGGCCACAGGGCTTCAATTTATGTAATAATTTTACTTAATTTTTGGAGTTTATGACTTCCTTTTTATCATAATTCCTTGTTTCGTTTGATAAGCATAATAACAAGTATATATATTTCGTGTAGTTACAAACATATATTTCTCTGAGAACTTTTAAGAGATTCAAAATATTATGCGAAAGATTTTCTTATTTCAGAAAAGAGATTTTTTAAAATTTTATTTATTTTTCTTTTCCTCCAAGTACATCATATACGCTCACCTTTATGAAAAGCGAATTACGTAACTTTTCATCGGCATTTAAGGGGGTTAAACTGTTAGCTTTTTTCTCTATTGAACACTGTGTGTGTGTGTAGTCACTTTGCCTTAATTTTCACACCTTAATAAATCTGATAATTGATAATTTTATAGTGTTTTCAAATGACTTTCATAAATGAAAACAGAAGTAGTACCAAAGTTTTGATATGTTTTATGTTGAGAATTTTATGATGGTACAATTTATTTCGTATGTGTAATGATGTTAAAATTTTTAGGATAAGGTAAGATTTAGTTTATTTGAATGATACACTGACGAAAAAAAAATCCCATCACCAAGAAACACTTGTGTGTCGGATAAAATAAATTTGGTAGGCGTGTTTATGCATCTAAAAGATGTCATCGATTCAAATTTCACGCTTAGCGCTTAAGAGTGGCTTTAAGGCTACTTTAAATGCTTTCTGTAAAGTTCGAGAGCGTTATATATATATTTGTCTGTGAAATTTTACGCATTAAGTTCATGTTAACCAAGAATGCCTTTAAGAAGACGAAGAAGTCATTATCAACAGCTCGCCTAATTTGAACGAGGTCATGTAATAATGCTACGAAAAGATGGATTTTCTTCCTGTGATATTGAAAAATGACTTGGCTGGAATGTATCCACTGCGTATGATTGTTGGGAGCAGTGGTCAAGGGACGGTACTGCCTCAAGAAAACCGGGTTCTGGGTGGCCACGCGGCACTACTGAAAGGGAAGACCACCGTATACGGCGTACGACTGTGGCGCTCGAATTTCTGTCTGTGGCAAAAATTCGAGCTGTAGTTGGTACCACAGTAACACAACGAACTGTTAGAAATCGGTTACATCAAGGCCAGCTCCGAAGTAGGCACCCTATAGCGTGTATTTCACTGACTCCAAGCCATTGCCGTTTGTGACGCCAGTGGTGTCAAGCCAGAGCTCATTGGAGGACAGAGTGGAGTTCTGTTGTGTTTTCTGATGAAAGCAGGTTCTGCCTTGGTACGAGTGATGGCCGTGTGTTCGTCAGAAGGCGGAACGTCTGCAACTAAACTATCTGCGATGCAGACACGCTGGACCAGGTCAGTGTGGTCATGGTCTGGAGAGCAATTTCCTGTGACAGCAGGAGAAATCTCGTGGTTATCCTAAGCACACTGACTGCAAATTTGTCCGTCAGTCTAGTAATTCAAACTTTTGTATCACCATTCTTGAACAGCATTCAAGGGGGGAGTTTTTCAACAGGATAACGCTCACCTTGGCATCGCTGTTGCCATCCAACGTACTCTACTGAGTGTTGATATGTTACTTTGGCCTGAGAGATCACTAGATCTGTTTCCAATTGAGCACGTAGGGATATCATTGGATGACAACTCCAGCATCATCCACAGCCAGCACTAACCGTGACAGATAGGCACAAAAAGTACAAGTATAGAACTCCTGACCACAAAGTGACATTCGGTACCTGTATGACACAATGCATGTACACTTGCAGGCTTGCATTCAAAATTCTGGAAGCTACACTGGCTATTAATGTAACAGTATTTCACATTTGAAATGCATTTTCTAGAGCTTAAATTAATCTGGTATCTTGAAAATTTAATCAATTAGAAGTGTTAAATGGATAATTGCATTACCCAAATTTCAGCACTCTATAATAATTTTTCTTGGTGTTGGGATTTTGTTTTCCTTCAGTGTATTTAAATTTTATATGAAAACGAACAACTTTAAATGTGTAGAAAATGGTAATATTTCTGAGAGCACTTAGGCTGAGAAATTACTAATAAATATACAAAAATAAATAAGAAAATATGTTTACATTTAGGAGAAATGAGATGTGGAAGAGAATACAGATCTATAGAGAAAATATACAAATATAGAAAAATACTGGAAGATAGTAGAAATATATAGATATAAAAAATATAAATATATATAAATATAAATATACACAAATAAAGAAATAATATAAATAAGAAAAGTAATCAGGACGGCATAGTGAGTACCTCAGAGGAAGTTACACCTTTGACGGGGAAAATAATATCACCTCCCCACTTTTACCTTTTGTCACAATATATCAGTACTTTTATAGAATACAATATATTATGGATAAACATAAAGTCATAAATAGTAATGAAGGGAAAATTTTTTTTTTTGGTTAACTTGCAGTTTCCAGTCTTAAGAAATTTTTGTTTTTGGAGTTATTGTGAAGTATATTACATACACACACACGATAGGAGACTCATTTTTACTTTCTGTGTATATTCTTTGTGATATTCATTGGAACGTGTAGATGGAAGCACTTGCCTCAGGATCGATTTTTTTAACTCTACTAAAGGCGTGTAACAGCACCACATCTTCAGGTGTGTTTTGAGTGTAACCCACAGAGCATTTGTAGAACAAAGAACAGTCAATAGTGCACGATTCAAGTGACATTCGCTGTTTTTCGACGTACAATTCAAGCTAAATCAATTTAACTATATTTAGGCCTAAAAAACTGCTTGAACCAGTTACGTGGAACGATTACGTTGTACCAGAAAGTGTTAAAAAGCAGTTTCACTTAAATGGATCATCCAAATTTTCCATTCTCTGTATTCAGATCAGATGCCACGGAACTGTGTTAATAACCCTGACAACTTTTGTTACGTTTGTGGTGAAATGATTTTTACAGCCCAGAAGCAAACCATCAGCGCGGTTGTATAGACAGTTTACTTCTTTTACTTCGGAGTGAAAGTAAGTGAACAGGATAAACTATGGACCCCACACGTGTGTAGTAACTCTTGCTCAGTGAGACTGCGAGAGTGGCTGGGTGGGAAAAACGTGGAATGCAGTTTGATGTACCCATGGTTTGGCATGAGCCAACTAATCATGTCCACAATTGTTATTTTTGCTTAACGCCCCTCATAAACATTGGTTGGTCAAAAAAGAAGAAAGACCATTTGCAGTATCCATGTATTACATCAGCCATTCACCCGGTTTCTTACTCAGATGATTTGCTAATTTTTGAACTACCTAAAAAGTATGAAATGCTAAGATATTAAATATTATGTTGAAGAAGAAGAGAATTCATTAGACCTGGGACATCCCATTACCCATATATCGGGGCAGAAGATTTGAATGAATCCCACACACTAAATCAAGCAGAATTGAGTTACTTCGTAAGATATCTTGACTTGCTAAAGCAGAAGTCAGAGCTTATTGCATCCAGACAGCAGAAGTAGAATCTTCTCCTACCAGGCGTCAAGATTACAAAGTACAGGACTCGTGAAAAGAATCTTCTTCTTTTGTTTGAGAAACAAGAACACGTGGTTGCATGCATTGATGACAACGGCTTGATGAATTTCATGAAAATCAGTTAGGATCCAATTATCTAGAGGTTGTTTATAGAATCGTCCAAGCTTAGTTTGAAAGCAATATTACTGAACAATGGCAACTTTCTTCCTTTCATTCCCATCGGATATGGATAATTATGGTTAATAAAATACGAGGATAATAAATAGAGATCTGTAGGGACTTCAAAGTCATTGCTTTATTCATGGGGATGCAGTTATGTTATAGCAAGTAATGCTGTTTTCTTTGTTTGTGGGACAGTAAAGATCGAAAATCACATTACATAAGAAAATGGCCGTCTAGAAATCTGAAATCCGGTGAGAGAAATATCCCAAATGATCCTCTTGTAAACCCAAATGACATTCTGCTTCCACCCCTGCGCATTAAGCTGGAATTCATGAAGAGCTTTGTGAAATCCATGAACAAGTACGTGGTAAGCTTTCCCGGTAAAGGTAAACTTTCCAATACCTTAGATCGGAATTCCCAAGACTGAGTGATGCAAAGATTAAGGAGGGAATCTTTGTGGAATCTCAAGTAGGCAAAATCATAAAAGACTTCGCTTTGGACCAAATTCTGGAAGGGTAAGAGGAAGTAGCCTGGGAAGCCTTTAAAAGTTTAATACGAGGATTTCTAGGCAGCAAAAAAGATGAGAACTATTAACAGTTGGTGAAAGAACTCCTACAAAATTTCCATGACCAAGAGCTATGTCTCTAAAGATCCATTTTTTACATTCCCATCTTGTTGAGCTGTAAGCGATGTGTGAACACTGTGAAAGGTTTCATCAGGATATCTCAACAATGGAACGTATATCAGGGTGGTTGCGATGAGTCAATGTTTGTAGACTACTGCTGGGCAGTTATAAGGGATATTTGAGCGACATACAAGAGGCAATCCAAAAGGAAATATTCAGAGGAAATAAACTAAAAGATACTACTCATTTCTGATATGAAAACTGTTTCTTGAAACATGACTTATTGTATTGTATTTAGAAGTAATGTTTTGTTCTTCAAATTTACCCATACATTAATGATGAGCTGTGGTACATTTTAAAAACAAGAGCTAATAAATAAATTTCCTTAACATATTTGTCTTTCTCCAACCAAAATTAGTAAGAATAGGCTATTTTAAATCGGAAAACAGGCAAAAAGTTGTTTGTTGTTGCCTAGTGTAGTTAGTATTTAAAGTAATAGCGCCACTCAAGAATCAAATATATATATATATATATATATATGCACGCATATGGACAAAAATTAGCGCACCAAAAAGGTGTCATCAAAATGAAACGAAATTTTACATACGTAATGACTACTTTCATATAAGTAAATTATTAGAAAATCAAAGAAAGAGGATCATTTGTTTCTAAGAAAAAGGCAAAAGAACGGAGGATTTAATACCCTGTTGAACCCCCTCTAGCGCGAATGCACGATGCGATACGATCGGATATTGAGGCATAGAAGTTCTGTATGATGTCTTGAGACATTTCGTTCCATGTTTCCTGTAACCTTGCCTCTAGTTCATTCAAACTCGTGGGATACCCAGTTTGAAGTTTCAAATGATTCCAGATATGCTTGATTGGAAAAAAAATCTGGGGATGAGGCAGGCCAAGAAAGAGTAGTAACAGTGCGGAGACAGTCTTGTGACACCCTTGCCGTGTGAGGCCGAGCATTGTCTTATGGCGGCTGATGAAGCAGTCGGCTGCACGCTTGCATTTCTCACGATGTGGCGGTCTTCTCGATGACTGGTCTGTGGAGGGCGTCCTGAGCCTGATCTTTTTGTAAATGACATCTCTCGGATCCACTTGGTCCCAAAACCTCACAACACAATCAGAGTGTCTTAATTGACGAGCTATTCGCCCAGCTGACCACCCAGCTTCCATCATGCCGATGATTCTCCCCCTCTCAAACTGTGACAGCTGCTCATATTGCCTTTGAAAACGGCGTAATGGCATGTCTACCTCAGCTATTCCTTTGTAAAAGATTCAGCACACTCAAAAAAGCTTTGGCTACCTGTTTTATACACAACGGAGAACGACATTAAACGCCCTCTACCGATTATACGTAATGCGCAATCTTGCTGCATTTCTAATCATTTGCATATCTCCCAGACATGTAACTTTATACCAAGTTTCCTTACGATCCCGCAATTATTTCTTGGTGCGTTAATTTTTTTTGTCCATGAGTGTATTTACAAAATGACTCATGGATAAAATGTAGACTTGAAACACCATTTACGAAAAAGGGGGAAAAAAAGAAAAATTTTCTTGCGATCGGTCTTTTATTAAAGAGACTAAAAAATGTATCATATTAAAAAATTGCAAAATAAATTTATTATAGTTTATAGTGATACAAGTCCCGGAAATTTTGCGTTCATACGTAAATACTATTATAGCTTAATGATCAACAAACATTTTGAGAATAATACACCTTTTATTAAGTCATCAATTTCTGACAGACAAATGAAGAATCGAATTTGTGCTTTTCATAAGCAATTAAAAATACAAATTAATAATAATTTTATAAATTTCCACATGTATTTCTTACTCCTAAATTTCATAAAGACCCAGTCAAGTTTAGAACAGTTACTAATGGTTTTAATATATCAGCAAATCAGGCAAAATTCACAATGAAATATTACACGATACATAAATAATCTTAAGTCCACAGCCATACTTAAAAATAGTAAAGAACTCATTGAACAAATCAAAGTTACAAAGATTTCTTCAGTATATAGTTTAGATTTTGAAGATCTTTTTAACTCCTCTAATATTGATGATATGATTAAAATACTTGTAGAATTACATAAGGATAATTTATTTAAAAATATCAATTATGATAGATGTCGTTCTCTACTTAGTTTTGTTCCAAAAGAGAACTATGTATATCATAATGGTAAATATTTATCAACAAATTAAAGGTTTGCCACAAGCTAGCCCAGCTAGCAACTCTTGCTAATTTATATTTAGATTATTTTGAATATAGTTTCATTGACAACCCAGAATATAACATTTTCGCTATATAGATGATATAATAATTTTTGGCAAGCAAGACAACTTTAAACCTACCACTAATTTTTATCCACAATATCTTAATTTAATACAGGGAAATAGTAACAATTATGAAGCAAATTTTCTTGATATAGAAATAAAATTAAAAGATAATGAATAGTTACTAATATTTAAGACAAACGAGAAGACTTTAAATTCAACATTATAAAAGTACCACAGTGGAGGAGTAATGAGCATATCTCTATATTCGGAATTATTATTATTAATTACATATAAGACATTAAATTTCTAGTTTAAAATAAATCAGAAAAAATAAAAAAAAACTATAAACATTTCACTAAATACTGCTTAATACAAAAATACCCAATTAATTTTTAATAGATATTTATAAAAAGAAGTTCTAAATAGAAAGGATTAAATTTCCATAGTTTATTTATAGGTTATTTTATACATTTATTTTTTCACCAAATAGTTATATTGACCTCCAAATTCTAATTTTAGATAAAATTATACATATTCTCTTAGTGTCTTATTTATATATATATATAAATAGTGTCTTAGTGTCTTATTTATATTTATATATATATATATATGTGGGACGGCGTCTAGGGGAAGGTTCGATTTTAATGTTAAATAAGCACGCAGAGTTAAAATAACCTAATTTATTAATAACACAACTAAAATATTTACTATTTACAAGGGGTTTTAAATAATTCGAGATAATACCATACTAATTCCGAAAATACGTACTCCTTCTCAAAACAACGGAGAGACCGATTTCCTCTGACCTGCCTTCGTTCACGCTTTGATGCAACTCTCTGTTTTTCTCTTCAGCCCCCTTTATAAATACATGACCTCATCGTATCGCGCAGCTAAAACTCACGTGGTTTCGATTAGTGGTGCCATCTCTTACAATAAAAATCAAAAGAAGTAAAAGAAAACTTGCACTCCTTTCCTACAAGTTCGTCCATCCTGGGAATCACTGACCTCAGTGATTTTACATACCATACAATAAAATATCGGCCTCTGCAAAATTAATATTAATCGGAGATAAAAATTCCAAGATAGACATTCAAATTTAAAAATAAGGATACAGCTCTCAAAAATGAAATATTAATAGCAAAGAAAACAAAACACATTAATACACATTATGTTCTTTTAAAAAGAATAGAAAACGCTTTTTATAAAAATACATCATCATGGTGAGTAAAATTTCATTAAATCAGCAGATGAATTTGTTATCTTAGGTTATCTTGTGGTTTTGTTATCACCCACTTTCTCTAAATCATATCTATCTCTACGTTTTACTTTAACTATTCTATATGGTCCCTTCTCATGTGCTAACTTTATTATCCCAGTTTGCATATCTCTTGGTACAACTATCAATTCACGACCTTCAACATATTTGTAAAGTATTTCGTTTTTATCGAAAAAGTCTGAATTGCTGTTTGTTTCAATCAGTGACCTTAGACTCTGAGTGTATTCATCCTCTTGTTGTGCCCTTTTTAATCTTGCGGTTAGTAATTATTGCGACTGAATATCTGCTAAGGGCATCCAGATGTTGCATTCTCTGGCCGGAACGATGCACAATTTCATAATCAAACTCTTCCAGCAATAATGCCCATCGCGCTATACGAGTAACCAAATCCTTTTTGTCCATAGTCCCTTGAAACGCTGAGCAATCCGTTATGACTTTGAAATGATTTCCCATAAGGTAGGTACGAAATTTCTTTAAAGCGTTGACAACAGCAAGAACATCAAGTTCATAGCTGCTATACTTCTCCTCTACCGGAGTAGTTTTCTTAGACATGTATTGAACAGGATGCAATTTTCCATCTTCTGCCTCTTGGAGTAAGACGGCTCTGTAGCCTTGTTGACTTGCGTCCGTGTGCAATTCGGTTGTTTTTCCCTGCTGGAAAATACTTAATACTGGACTTTCAGTCAATAATTGCTTGAGTTTTTCAAATGCTTCTATTTGAGGTCGTTCAAAGACAAATCGATTGTCGTTTCTAATTAGATCACTCAAAGGTTTCGCTATTTTAGAGTATGACGGAATAAATTTTCGAAAATAGCCAGTGAGTCCTAAAAAGCTTTGGACTTGTTTGACAGTCGTTGGTACAGGAAACCTCTTGCCAGCTATCGTTTTTGCAACTGAAGGGCGCACCGTTCCATTTTCGGCAACGTGACCCAAAAATTCCACCTTTCGTTTTAAAAACTGACATTTTTCAAACTTGATCTCCAACCCATATCTGGATGCGACCTCAAACACCTTCTTTAGTTTTTCCAAACCTTCTTTCTCATCTTTAGCTGGAACGATCAAATCGTCCAAATAAATTATTACGATGCCTTTTCGCATGAGTTCCCTAAATATGCTGTACACATATCTTTGGAATACGCTTGGGCTTGTACTGAGACCAAAAGGTACCTTATTAAATTCGAACTGCCAGTCTGGTACAACAAAGGAGGTGAAATGCTTGCAATCCTCGTTTACGTTGATATGAAAAAACCCATTTTTCAAGTCTAACGTGGAATACACTTTGGCGTCTTACAGCCTATCCAATACGTCCTCTATGAGTGGCAAGGGGAAGCGATCCTTGACTAGTTTTCGGTTCAGTTTCCTATAGTCAATGCATAGTCTGTCGGTACCGTCTTTCTTCTTGACTAACACGATTGGACTTGCATATTCAGAAGAGCTTGGTCTCACGATTCCCTTATCCAACCATTCGTCGATCTGCTTGTTGACGGTCTGATTCTCCAGAAACGACAAACGGCGTGCTGTTTGGTAAACTGGTATATCATCCTTCAGGATAATTCTCATGGATACATTTGTCGTTTCGGTCTTCTTAGGTGTATAGCTGTTGATTAGTTCAGAAAGTTCCTTTCTTATTCGAGGATTTTGATAACATGTTTAACTTCGATTTCGTCTTCAGTTCTTGCTTCATAAACCTGTGTATTCACAAACCACACCTTCTCTTCGTGTTTACGGAAATAAACACCTTTTTTATCAAAGCCAACAAAAGCTTGTTCCAAAATGTCCGATCCTATCACTGCCTAGAACTCCAAATGCACCGCAGGGCACGACATGCCATATTACGGAATATTTCTCTCCATCCAATTCGATTTCTGTTGGAACGATCCTTTTGTTTTTGACTTCGTACTTTCCCAATCCAGATAACACGACAATGTCCTTCGAGAGCTTCGATTGCTCGATGATTCCTTTGCTTACATCTTCACGAATGAGCGAAACTAGCTTCCAGTGTCGATTAGAGCCTCAAAAGTCTTGTTTCCGATGGTTATTTTCCTGGTCTTAATTCTGTCTTTCTGAATTCGGAGAACAGATCTGGACCGGAGAGCTGAAGATTTATTGATTTTCGTACCCTTGTTGTGCTTTGTACAATCTACGGCATAGTGACCTGGCCCCTGCAGTAGCTACATGTTACCTGTTTAACTCTTTTACGTAAGTTCTCGTCGATTGAAAGCATTTTTCTATCATTCCAATTATTTCCAAGGTGAAAACTTCTTGCCTTGAGAACAATTATCGTTATTGTTCGATCTCTTAGCAAATGAGTTTAACTGCTTTGGCCCTATAGTTCTTCGGACGTCCTTATAGTCTTCCTTCATATTAAACTTATGATAAGTTTCGTGAAACAGTTTATTCGATGCTTGAACGTTTTCGGTGTTATTCGGCATACCGGCAGTCTGTTGCGCTTGTATTCGCAACTTCTCTAATTCGTACTCTCGTCTTTCTCTCTCATCCTTTCGCATATCCTCTCTCTCAGCCCTTTCTCTCTCTTCTCTTTCTGTACGTTCCTCCACTATGCTATCAAGCATCTTTTAACATCGTCCTCAACGTAATCTGGGCTTTTTACGATCAGCTCCTTCAATTTTGTGATACCTGCTTCGATAGTAAGATCCAAATCCTCGGCGAGTGACACCAAATCCTCTTTCCCTTTCACGAGTAAGAATGCCATTTTATATACTCAAATGGTGACCCAGAGAACAACTTAAATTTTTAACCAAGTTAAATGAGACAAAACCATTAAAATGACACGCAAAAAGTGTACTCACTTAAAAGAAACAAAAGATAATTTAAATAAGATGCAATTCAATTATTAAACAATTATAGACAAAAATGGACTTTTTAAAGAATTCCTGGAACTTAAATCCTTTTACAAAACACAACAGTATTACAGTTAATATCAACTTTATTTTATTTAAAAAAACAACGCGTTCCTGTCATTTAATCAAAAATTAGATTACTAAGAAAAAACACGGAAAGTATTCATTATTAATCCAAAACTAAAAGAACATCAAATATCTATGTCTGCAATTAAACCATAATAGTACCTAGTACTTCAAAATTCAATTTCAGATTCACAGAACAGGAAATATACACACACAAAATCATTCATTTATATAATTTTCGCCTATTACTCACACAATACCAAAAAAAAGGATACTAGCACAATTCAATGTAATTCTGAAGACACTTTACGTTGACCTCAATGACACAGGAAATCTTGTTTCGTGTTGATAACTCGCAATTCGATGCAGTTCCAAAGGTTCTCTTCAGTGTTTGACCTCAATGATCAAGGGTAATCCCGTTCAATTCGTTCAGTATCTCGTTGAGTCGCTGGGCTTCCAGTTTTGGTTGACTGTAGCTGACGTGAAATTCGCCAAGATTCCGTGTTTCTAACCAAGTCAATGGACCCCTTCCACCTGTAGACTGTTCTCGCTGAAGTATCTCCGCATCGCTCGCAAGACTTCCGTATCGCTCGTAAAATTTCTTATCCAGCTGAAGGCTTCGCCGTGTCTCTATTCGATGCAAGGCAAAGATCTATGTACCGCTCAGGAAATCAAAAATCGATGAGGAGGTAAAACTTTTAAAAAATGCTCTTAGATAAAACTTTGAATAGTTTTAAAAAATTCTCGGTCGAACCCCCAATTTGTGGATGGCGTCTAGGGGAAGGTTCGATTTTAATGTTAAAATAAGCACGCAGAGTTAAAATAACTAATTTATTAATAACACAACTAAAACATTTACTATTTACAAGGGGTTTTAAATAATTCGAGATAATACCATACTAATTCCGAAAACACGTACTCTTTCTCAAAACAACGGAGAGACCGATTTCCTCTGACCTGCCTTCGTTCAAGCTTTGGTGCAACTCTCTGTTTTTCTCTTTCGCCCCCTTTTAAATAAACATATCTCATCGTATCGCGCCAGCTAAAACTCACGTGGTTTCGATTAGTGGTGCCATCTCTTACAATAAAATCAAAAGAAAGCAAAAGAAAACTTGCACTCCTTTCCTACATATATATA
>BMAO01009520.1:32039-70039 GCA_019973975.1 Trichonephila clavata | reverse complement strand
AAATGCGGAACCTACTTCAAATTAAATTTTGGTTAAGCCGCCTAAATGTTATGCAGGTATAAGGTACAATCAATATTTTCAGATCCAGTTTGAAAAAAAATTAACATTAAAATATAAAATTTGGAAGAAATGTGGCGTAAATGGTTATTTATTGAACTTTATAAGAATTTAACGCTAAACATGGTTTAGAAATTAAAAAATTAAAAAAATTTTATTTAGAAATCCATTGTTTGATTTAAAAAAGTTAATTCACAGATGTTTTAAAAAAATTAAAAATCTAATTTTAATGAGGAATGTGTGCAGCTTTACTATCGATGTAACATTCTGTATGATGTCCATTCATATAAATTATACTACTTTCATTTTCATTCCTTAGATGGTGAACGTCAAAAAACTTGTACTTTCATTTTTAGATTCTAGTCCATAATTATCCCTAATAATTTCAAATGACTTTTCAAAAGGAAACTTATTATATGCTGAACATATTGATTATCTCCTTGTGTAAAGATACTTAGCATACTTCTAGAAAACAGACAAAACTTTCCATTCAAAGGAATAAAAAAGAAATTTCTTCTTTTACAGTTTTGTTTGATACACTAATTTCGAACACTAGTTTCAACTTTAAAGAATGATGTGCTAAAAAACCTTGTTTTTTATATGAATTGCATATTGAAGCATACAAGGATAATTGTTTTCTCTGCAATGACACAGTGTCTGAGGAAAATTGCATTTTACAGGGAAAGTGCGTTTTCCAGAGTGAACTGGAATAAGATTATAACAATCCTATTGAATATGAGCAGGATTACCAGATACATGACCTTAACATACTTGACGACATATTTGGCAAAAAGTTGTATCATCCAGGAACCTCCGTAAGTCTGTGGAATCGACCATTCTAGAAATTTTCATGAAGCTATATGACCTTTGAGACATTGGTTGAATTCAGAGTCTGTTTTTGCGTTGTCATCAAAAAGACAGATATACACACACTTCCAAAAGTTAAGCAAGAAGATGGAAAATGCAAAAAAATCAACAAATACTGCTTTGATTGGCACACAATTTAGCAGTAAAGTAGCATATATATTTATACATAAAACAAAATCAATAGTTATATACAGAAATGAAAACAATATTAAATTTTTGTAAGTTATCAGATAATGTCATACTGGGGATTTAAACAGAATTATGTATAAAGTGAAAATAAATAGCATAAAATGGAAAAAAGGGCATTAATAGGGGATGTGATACCCCCTCATCTGTATGCAAAGTTTACACCTTCTGACCATGCTTTCAATTAGGTGGTCAACTACCGCAGAATTAAGCAATCGCCGTTCTTCTTGTAGAGAAGTTTCCAGCTCAATAAGAGTGGCTGGATGTAGGAAACGTGAAGATACAGCACGGCCGAGAGCATCCCAAAGATTTTCAATGGAATGGTCGAGCGAATATGGTGGTCCCGCCATACGCGCAATCCCTTCACTCTCAAGGTAGTCAACGACGATTTCAGCTCTATGGGGACGTGCGTTATCATCCATTAAAGCAAAAGTAGTTCCAACTGCTGCAGCGTACAATCTCACAATGGGTTCTAGTACTTACTTCATCTCGATACGGGACAGCCGTCACAGAACCCCGTTTAAAGATGTGCAGGTCGGTGCGGTATCCCAATGAAATCCCTGCCCACACTATAATGCTTCCGCCTTGGAATGTGTGATGTTCGGTGATGTTTTGGAGTTCATTGCGTGTTCCTTGTTTACGCCATATCCTTATACGATTGTCATCTGGCTCCAGAGCAAATCTTGACTCATTAGTAAACATGACATTGCCCCAGTCAGACACAGTCCAACTGCCCTATTCCCGGCACCACTTTAATCGTGCTCCTCTTGATTAGATGGATAGAGGAACACAAACTCGAGGTACCCGGGCATACAGTGCATTCATATGTAATTTTCGGCGTACAGTAGCAGCAGATATAGCCTTACCAATGAACGCTGTAACCATAGATTTCACACGTGTGGAGGTCACTCTGCAATTCCGCTTGACTACAATAGCAATATATCGATCTTCCGCGGGGGTTGTAACCCTTGGGGTTACAACCCCCACGGCCTACGGGCCTTCGGATAACTGTCTGTGTAGTTTGGAATTGTTTCCATAAACGTGAAATTACAGAATGATGAATGCCGAAGAAAAGAGCAAGATCTGTGATCGACTGTCCTGCTTCAATGCACCCCACAGCAACTCCAGCACTCAGAATCTTCCATTCGTTTTCTGGAAGTCATAGAAACACGTATGTCTTGAAAACAAGTTGTACGAAAGTTTTAAACACCTTCTATCGGCACTTACAATCAACTTCTGCAACCCTTCATAAAGCTGGCTTCTTATAAGACTGCCCTTTTTGTATATTTCTTGACATGAAAGCACGTTTGGCTGTTACCTAACATATTTGCATACTTCCATCTACCTCTACAGCGAATTGCATCCTCTTCAATTCTGATTGGCTTCAGAAAATTAGCATTTTCCTCTCTGTGCTTAACTTTTGGAAGTGAGTGTATTTTCTGTCTGAATTCGCAAGAGTGAAACTGTTTTAGAGAACTGTTTCTGGAGCGCTGTGAAGCGTGTTTATAATGAGAGCAGGTTTTTTCAATACTGTAAACAATGTGCTTTAATATTTGTTTGTGTACATTCGTCGATTTGTTTTCGTGTAGTCATTTTTTCGTCCTTGTCTATCAATAAATTTAGCACTATTTAATTAATTGAAGTCATGTGATGTTTTATACCCACGTGCAGTTGCAACATTATATGCTTAATTCAATCACAAATATGGCATGGAACTTTATATGAATCTAAGTTTAGTTTCTCTTAAATAAAAATTTCAGATAAAATAATTGGATGAGATAAAAATAAAATACAAGTGTAGATTTAAAACAAATAAATCTGTATAACAAGAAATAATAATACATTTCTTTATTAGAATTCGAAAACAATGCGCATGAAATAAAGAGAAGTTTAATTTTCTTAACTACATTTTTTTTTAAAATTCATTTATTTTGTGTAGTGTTAATAAGGTGAAAAGAGGTACAGATGATTTAAAAAATGAAATGTACAATTAAAAGGCATTAGTTCAGGTAAAAGAGAGCCTGTGAAGAACAAGGCATTTGGAGACTAGATGAATCATTTTACTACTTAGTGGAAAAGTTTTTACGAGAAATGCTTTTTTTTCGCGAACAATTTTCTTTAATGCTTTTCGGTGGAAATTATTTTCAATTTTTTTAATCAAAATGAAGTTAAAAACATTTTTTTAACACACTATTTATTTTTTTGTGATCTCAGGTTGTAGTGATATTAAAAAAAATATCTCATATAATATAGCTTAACTATTTGTCTTCCTGCTAAATTATAAAAATAGTGAAGAAAAAATTTTTTTAAATGGATTTCTTATAATTAAACTATATTCTTCCTTTTTCTCATTTATCTAAGCCGTTGATAGAGACATAGATTTTTTTGTCTGTATTAATTTAAAACAACTTTGCATTTAAGTGAAATTTACCAATAATGTATTATTTAAATATAAAACTGATAAATGATATATACTTGGATATTTTATCAAACTATTTCATTTAGTTTAATAACAAATTATGAGCATTATGTTCTTTTCAAGTTCATCTTTATTTATTCTAGACAAAATAAATATATTCTAAGCATCAATGAGATAAATTATTGAAGATAACAATCAACACAATATTCTTCTTTATAAAATAACCAGAATAAAGAAGTTTTCGTTGGATTAAACTCTAAATTTTTTTTTAATTAAAATATAAATTTTTATTAGAAGAATCACTTAAAACTATTTTTATATTCCAGAAATAGAATGTTTAAAATATTCTCTATTTGAAAAATAAATTTTTTGAAATTTACATATTTTATTTAAATTTTTAACTAAACATGAACAAATATCAGATTTTTTTTAAATATTTGTTATCTAATATTTTTTATGGTTCTTTTTCACGCAGTTTATTTCATTGTATCATCCCGAACATATTTTTAGCTCATTCTGTAGAATTTAAGGGGGAAAATGAGAAAGTTTGAAAGGTATTATTTAACTTTTGCTTGAAATGTTTCTGATATCACTTTACACTGACTTAAGTAATTAAAAGCATCGTTCATAATTTACTTAATAGTATATTTTTGAATTTTTTTCAACAATTGTTCTGTGTTTTTAGTTTTTTTGGAACGGAATGTGCAAACGCGTGCGTAATGCTGTGGCCGGAGGGGGTCTGCAAGTGTTATTTACGGACCAGAGTGATTTTTGCAGCTAAGCTGAAATCAGCACCGATTTATCCATTGGGCGCTTGTGGCCCAATGAATAAACAGAGTAAGTAACTCTGTTTCTTACTATAAAAAGCACACGTGCACATTTAAAGAGCCGATATAAATCATGCCATTTGGAAACATTACCTTCCCCGTTATTTATAATTCATAATCTACGCGCATACGAGTATTATTTTGAGCAGAAGGTCAAATCTAGATGTATCTCAAATCCTACGGACATACAATGCTATCTAATGCCAAAAAATTTGAATTTTTTAAACGTTCTCAGCTATTTGCACGTATACGGGACGGCCGTGAGTGAATGAAAACACTCTAGTATGTATACGTGCCAAACGGAAAGTTAGTGCGTTTCGTTTTCGCACGCATACGTAACGGTCGGTGCGAAAGGGTGAGAACAACAACAATTTTTGTATTTACTATAATTTGAAACGAATTGGCTTGTGTGATTCAAATTTTTATTTTCAATTAGAATTTCTAACTTCAAATGTTCTATTACGCAAGATCAATTACCCATCAAATAATCGATTAAGTGCTGCAGACCTTCCCCTGAAAAACCTGGGTTTACTTTTTTTATTCATTAAAAGCAATGTTTTTTCTTTCTTTTGTATTTATTTTCGTTAGATTCTTTTTTTTATAGGTATAGTAAAAAAGTTGAAAAAAAACACTCGGCAGAAGTAAAACAGAAAGCAAAAAGAGAAAATAAGCAGATACAAATAAATCCTGAAGAGGCATTGTCTCAGAAACTGTTGTTCCCTTTTCCATTGATTTTGTTTGTGTTCATTTCCTTTCTTTTGTTATAAATGAAAATGGGTTTTAACTTACTGGAAAAATCAATGTATATTCATTTCATTTCTTTATTCTTTTGCCCTAAATCTTCTTTTATAGTACAGTGTCACTATCAGAAATGGTCTCTTTTTGAACACACTATTTATCAATAACAACTTATAAAATATTTAATAGCCTTTTTTACTCCATTTCTCACATAACCACTCAATCAACCGCTGAAGGCTAAAATACTTGATGAGGTTAAGCCTTATAGTGACAGTTGATTGTCTGTTCTTTCATAATACAGTGAAAATTGTTTAACACGAAATTCAGGGAACTGAAATATTTTCTCGTGTTAAAAGATATTACAAAAACAAAATCATATATTCCACAAAATAAATTTTAAAATATATATTATTTACACAGATATGTATGAATGCATGCACATTTAATAAAATTAAATGAAACAAAAAAATTCTCAATGACATTTGATACAAAATTTCAAAGGTGTTGGAAAAACAAAACATTTATTGAGATTTTGGAAAATAATCCGATATTTTTCTTTGAATTGCCAACAAATTGTTCTATGTCATCCATTTTTTTTATTCATTTCCTCATTGAAGTGTAAGTCTAAATAACTTTGCATATTTTTCATGATGCTCCTCATTCTGGATTACGTGGGAACAGGAGCTGCGTTATTCATTTCATTTTCATCATCAGAATCTGAATCAAGGATATTTTTTGAGCTTTGAACAAACTCCAAAATGTTTTTGTCTGACATGTTACTGTACATATACTATCATCATCTATTGCGGTGAGTTCTTCCGATGATGAACCTGCGTGGCTGATGTTTTCGTATTTTGCTCATTCCCAGAAAGGAAATTTGTTCTTGTTAAGCAATTTTCGTTTCGTGTTATGCGAAAAAAATACATGAAAATACATAGCAGTTTCTCGGGACCGTTGTATTATTTCGTCTTAAACGAAGTTTCGTCTTAAATATTTTTGCTTTATCATATTTCACTGTATATATATATATGGGAGAGACCATTGAGCATGTACTATAAGCACTAACTTAAGATGAAAATGTTTTATTTTTTAATATATTTGAATTGTTTTTTAACAAATGCCTTAATTGATGTAATTATATTTATAGCTATTAATTTTAGGTTCGTATCTTGCACTTTACTTTAGAAACCGGTCTTAAAAGTGTAAATTTATTTTATTGTAGTTATGTAGTTAGTTTTATTTTATATTGAATAATATTATTGTAGTTCTGTAGGTAATAAATTTTGTAGATTTTTTTCTTAGTTCACCACACCTACGCTACTGGGTGGACCGCAACACCTTGAATAAATTAGAAGCAGTCCGTGCCCTGGAAAAATTTTCCCGTCTCTGATGTAAAAGGTTAGTCAAAATATGGAATATATGCCGTTATCAAGAGTCAAATATATTAAAGCCAAAAAAACTTATAGTTTTCATAAAACAAAAGGAAGCTCAATCTTTTTTTTATCTGGAACGATTATATAAGGTACTAATGACTTCTATAAAAAGTACCATTTAACTTATACTACAATTTACAAAAAAGTTTTGATTGTTAAATAATTAACTTGTAATTGATATATGTTGTAACTCTGAGGTTTTAAAAAATAAGCCAAATATGCATAAAGAGACAAAACGTAAGTATAATGGAAATCAAATACTTAAATATTCAATATTTGTTCTTGTCCCTCGGAAATTCAGAAGCAATTTTAAAATGAAAAGATTCTATCAAATCCAAACATGTTGCTTGCTTGAAAACTTTAATCTCAGCCAGCTGAAAATTGGTTTGGAAGAAAGAATGAGTACAGAAATATAGAACTTTAGTTTATATTTAAATTTGAAAAATTCAATATAATGTTCTTGAAATTTCTTCTTGCCTTATTTGACAGCTCCAAGGTAATTGCTTAACACCACCACAAACAATACACTGTGCCTGAATTCAAAACACAAGACAAACTGAAAATAAGGAAAATATTAGTGACATGATTAAACTTTGCTGAGATTTCGTTCTTTTTTTCTAGAAATGAATATAAAATATATACACTTGTTGTTTTCTTTCAAAGTTTGAAACCCCTATTCTCGAAAACGTTTTGAACGAATTTAATGAAATTTCAAAAAAAGTAGTCAGAAATAGTGTCAGCCTTGAACAAAATTAACGAAAAATGGATATTTTCGCAAAATATTTTCTTGCTAAATTGGAAAAATAGAAATTAACCAAAAACATCAAGTTGTTACGCTGTGATGTTGGACACAAACCAAAAAAGTATTAATATATTCAAAAACTACGAAATAGTTTTATTAAAATTCTTTAACAGCAAATATATTTGCAATAAAGTTTCCATCGGCTATCAAGAAATGAGAAAAATTATTCCAGTTTTGTTTCGCCGGATTTTTCTCAAATCTTATGACAGCTTTTGTAAATTTGAATCTTCTTCGCATTCAAATTTACAAAAGTGAAATCTCACCGTACATTTTATCAGAGGAAAGTTCCAATGAAATTTTGCAACATCAAAGAGAAATAAGAATCTGTTAGTAAATATGATAGCGAAGGATTTTGAACAGATGATTGCTTTTTGGTGGTGTTGGTTTCTTTTGGAGGGTGGTGAAGGGCTTCTAAAAATATATTTTGTTTTTGTAATTTATGAATTTATTACCAAATCACTTGTCCACATATAGTAATTATTCCACATACCTTTTGAAAAGGAGATTTTAATTTGATATTTTATTAAAAATTGTTTGACAATTATAACTAAATATTTGATAATGAGGATTTAAAAGTTCCCGGACTGATTCTATTACGTGGAAATTTTTTGCAATAGAGCGACTACAATAACATTTCTGTGTCATTGTATTCTTCTCCTTTTCTAAATAAAAATTATTCCAAATCACGTGGTCGGTGGGTCACCATGGCAACGTATTTTGTAGGTGGATGTATTTAGTCGTCGGCGACTAAAGGAAAATGCGTTTGTTCAGTGGATAAAGGATATTATAATTTTTGTGTTCGTTTGCGAAAAGGTGCTACGGAGACTTCCGAAATTTTGAATCAAGTGAAAGGCTGTGAAACACTATCGCGAACGCAAGCTTTTGAGTGACATTGGCGTTTCAGAGAAGGCAAGGAAAGTGTCGAAGATGGCGAACTCTCTAGACGTCGGCAGACCTTCCGCACCGCTCAAAACATGGAAAAGTTTTCTGTGGTGGTACGTTCTAACAGGCTTCAAATAATAGAAGAATCAGTTGGGATATCCTCAACCACATGTCAATGGATATAGAATAAGGATCTTAACAAGCATAAGGGGTGTCAACATATAGGTTAAAAGTGCATCGCAGCCATAATTAAAGGATATGGCTAAAAATGGATTCCAGAAATATTTGGATGACCTTAACAGGCCATGGCAAAAGTGTGTTGTAACTTAAGGGTCTTATTTCGAAGGAGGATGTGTTTCAGCAGTTTAATTGGTAATATTTTTTAAGTTATAGACTCAGTCCGGGAACTATTGAATCCTACTACGTGTATTTAAAGTTAATCGTTTTTCTTTTTGCTGTTTAAATGATATTTACTACGTAACTAATTTATGAAAAAGAATGATTCCTTAATTAGAGTACAAATTGTATTTATACAAATTTTCAAAAAATGTTCAAGAAAAAGGAACAGTTTTATTGTCAACTTAAATTGGAGCAACATAACACAGTGAAAATCACTTGGCATGAAATTTAGAGGACTGAGATATTTTTCTAGCAAAAAAATTTCGTGTCAAAGAGTATTGCCAAAAAATATGTATATTCAACAAAATTAAGTTTATTAAAATACATTTCATTTACGTAGATATATATATATGCATGTATTTCATAAAAATTAATGAAAGAAAAACATTCACAAAAACTTAAAGATGTTTAATACAAAATTCTCAAATTTTTTTGAAAAACAAAAAATTTATTGATTTCTTAGAAAATAACCTGATATTTTTAATTGTTTTTTAGCATCACATTGTCACCAAATTGTTCGATACTGTCCATTTTGTTAATCATTTAACCTATGGAATGTAAGTCTAAATAACTGCGCATACTTTTCATGATGTTCCTCATTTCGGGTGACGTGGGAACAGAAGCTGCTTTATTCTTTTCATTTTTAGCGTCACAATTGGCATCAAGGATATCTTTTGCTGTTTGAGCTCACTCCTAAATGTATGTGCCTGCCATAAATGGAGCTGTATACTCATTACCATCATCTACTTCAACGAATTCTTCCAATGATACAGTAGGACAATCCAATAGTACAGAAACTTTCTCAAACACTAATCTTTAATCTTGTGTGCACAGCTAGTGTTTTCCGTATTTTGTTCATTCCTAGAAGGGAAATCTGTTGATGTTAAACGATTTTTATTTCATCTTAAGAGAAAAAAACCTGAAAATACATAATAATTAGTCCGGACTGCTGTATTATTTCGTGTTAACTGATATTTTATCTTAAGCGTTTTCGCGTTAAACGCATTTCACTGTATTTAACAGTATAGTTCTCGAAAGTGCCGTGGAAATGAACGCTTTCGTACTGAGTGCTTTGCGATTTCAAGCATTTTATTTAAAACGATTTAATGACAGGTTACTGTTATTTTCTTTTCCGAAATTTACTATCTAAAAGTAAGTGAACAATATTTAATTTATTTTATTTTGCACTTTAAACTAAATAAATAAGTTTAATTAAATCAACTGGGTAAAAGCACAAATTGTTTCATGCTTGAAGATGGAGCTTTTAAAATTATACTTTGTTTTCACGCTGTGTACAAATATAATAAATCAAATGATAGTATGCTGTCATTTAATCAATTCTCGGTAAACTGTCGAATAAATACGTCTCGCACAGATTCCATCAAATAAATTGGTCCAATCTGTATCCTAGTTAATAAATTGAGAGTACAGTTAGAAACTGAAACTAATCCTTAATCGCTTTCCATCTCATTAAAATCAATATCCTACTCCATTTATAAAATTATATTCCTTCTACAATTGTGTCTGAAAAATGCAGACGAAAAAAATAAAAATTACTGCAACTCAGTCTGTTACACAGAGTTAAAAAAAAGTTTTCCTTGGCTTCACTTCAATTGAATTTTATACAGCAAAACAGCAAGAATAAAAAATAGAATGAGTATTTAGCTTCCTTCTAAAAGTAAACGATAAAGTTTTTCTAAAAAATAAAATTTTGAATTAATGCTTTTTTGTAAAGAAGTGATTTATTATGAGTGAGTGAAAAGAGGCGATATTATTTTAATTTATACGGAGATACAAAAAGCGGTGGCAACTTCACATTAATCAACGGGAGAAATAATATTGTTCAGCATGAAATTTCTAATATCTTGAATAAAAATTAAATATATATATCGACGGCTCCTTTAAGTAATTTAGAAAAATGATTAATTTTGCTGAAAAGTTTACACAGTAAATTCTACTTTGAAAAACTTGTTGCAAAGATAATTTACTCTTTTTTCAGCACATTTACTATTCCTCGTAGCAGTTATAAATTGATGTATGTTATTTGCGAAAAGTATTTAGTACTAATGAAATTCTTTATTTTGTCCTGGTAATTAATCCCTTCCTTCTCGCTCCCTTCAAAACCATAGGATGGATTTCTTCCCTCTATTTCTCAAGCCCATGATATTTCCAGGCTGGAATATTCAAAAGCAAAGCACTAAAAAGATTAAAACTATTTATTTCTTATATGCCCGGAATCATGTTCATTTTTCAATAGATGGTAATATACCAGATTACTAATAGCGTGTTTAGAGATAGTTATTTTATATAAACTAGATTTTAGCACAATCAAACATGCATATATATTAGCGATAAGTTTATGTAACACTAGCTCAGTTACTTAATTCCGCTCTTCAGGATTTCACGTGGGTGGCCTTCTGTGATAAAATATGTATATATTTTAATGTTGTGTACATTATGGAGTTAGTTATGAAGTAGAATCAAATTCTACTTTAAGTATAAATAAACCTGAGAGTGATTCTGAAATAACTGATTGTTTTGAAAGTTCTGTTAGTGAATCTGAGAGCAGTGATGATGGATCTGTACTGTTACTTGTGATGTTGGCTTTTGCATATCATAATTTGAAATTTACCTCACAAGAAAAAAAAATGTGTATTGAATAAGTGTAAAAAAATTTTTCCTTATTTTATAAAATACGTTTTTAACTTTTTTTCTTTGTTGGAAAACAAACATTCAGTTACAATAACCCTAAATGTTGGCTTTTCTTAAAAAATTAAGTTTTTGTATTTCAATCTAAGAATTTACACAAAATTCAAAAGTAAATACAAAAAACGCGCATACACTTAGTTTTAAAAATTTACTTGAATAAAAAATAGACTTTTTTTAGGATCGTTTTCTTCAAAATTATGTGACCATTAAAGGGTTAAATAAATGGTTATAGAGTTTTTATACCAGCAAAAAATGATGACACGGATGGAGATATTAAATAATTATTAATGAACCCTGAGTGACAGTAAAACTCTTCGTTTTGTGAAATATAAAATCTTATAAGACAGGTTTGTTAAGTTGAATAAAAATTATTCTACAGCCACATAATGGCAAATAGCAACATGGCATATGATTTTGAAACATTGTTTAAAGACAAGTGAGCGCATGTTTGTTAACGTTGCAATGAAAGCAACACGAGGGCTTTTGATGACAGACTTCGTACTTATGAACTACGGTCAAGTAACTAGTTCGACACCTGAACTGGCACCTTACTCTCCTAAATTCCACACCATGCCAAGGCAAGGTATTCGAGGCCCGATAAGGCCATGATAGCCTAGTGGTTATGGTCACGAATTCGTCGCTTGAGTGTCACGGTTTCGAGCCCTGGTGCATCTGAATATCTGTCTCGTTGAGGGCGCTAGTGCATATTAAATATGTCGAGGCTCAATGTCTTCCTGTTGGCTTGGTGTGGTATTCAGAAGAGGGCGTGACATCTTAGATGTCATCCTTGTCACTTGATCGAGGTCAGCCGTCAAAAGTTCTAGTTCTGCCTTTCAATGCGACGTAAAGACTTCCTTAGGTTAATGTTAAGGAATAGGACCCGAAATCTGAATATTTTTTCAGATATAAAAGTAACCCAACATTAAAAAAAATATTATATTATGGCTTCCCTAACCTGTAAAGAATGACTTGTTTTATATATCATATTACTCATTTTTCTCCTAGTTGATGCAATTTTTCTTTTATAAAATGTGTTTCGTATTTTTTTTCTTATACCCTAATGCTAAATGAGCTATTCTCTTACATGTTAAAAGAACAAATTAATTTTGTTTATGTAATATTTTGAAATTCAAAATTATTAACAAATGTATGAGTTACAATGTTACAAATTTTCCTGAAAATAGATGCATTTTTCTGTCCTAAAATGTGTTCCGCGTTTAGTTCAAACTCTTACACATTTCGCGAAAACAGCCTTAATTTAACCCTCGCTCATTCACTGGAGCCTCAACAGATTTAAAGCGCATCAGCCCCTCTGCACAGTGAGTCTTGAATGGCATCAGGACTGGAACCCGCGACTCGACATCACCAGCGGCAAATTCGAGACCATAATCACTAGGCTTCCTCGACCACTGGTTTAATGGGAAAAGCGGCGTTCGGATGCAGGATGGGAAAGGTGGATCTCTCTCCTAACTTTTATATCATGCTCTCTAATGTTTTCCGTTGCTCATATTTTCCCATGAAAAAAATTATTTATTCCATTAAATGGAGAATCAGATATAATGTCGCTTCTTGGGACTCAACGATATCATTGGACTTCAATAAACAACTAAATGACAGTTTTGTGAATATAATAGTGTAATTATTCAACGAATATTTTCTATTAAAAATAATTATTAATGAAAGTCAGTTGAAAAGGAAATACATTAATAATGATCTTGGTGCCTACTGTGTGCAATGTAAATTCAAACCTTTGATTTAGCTACTTGTCTCCTTAAAGATCTTAATTCTACTTTCATATTTTGATTACAATACTGAACAAACACGAAGCCATCATTAAATTAGTTTTTTTTATGAATAACCAAAAAATTTACTATTTATCTACTTCAAGAATTCCAGTTTGAAAATACCAGCAAACAAAAAAAGGCTTCACCCATTAGCAGCCATGATTCCCGTTTGGGGATTTTGGAATTTTACGTATCGGAATTTTATCGTCATAAAATATAAATATAATAAAACATAAAAATTTTCAAAAATATCTAATATTTTCAAAACAAAGAAAAAACATAATTTGAAAATAATTACACTGTTACACAATTTTTTGAGCATATTAACTTATCCAGCCAAAAATTTCAAAACAAAAAAAAATAGAAAGAAAGAAATTTGGCAAACAACGGGGAAAAAACATTGGAACACATGATACGCTCTCTATAAATGTTTAAATTATTTTTTTTATATATATGCTTCTATTTTTTTATATTTATATTTAAAACATTTCAAGCATAACAAAATTTGATTTTTCAATTCCTACTATTAGTTCACTAACTCCCAATAGCTTGTTTAAATTTTCAGTCGTTAATTAAATACATTTTAAAGCACTCAATTGCTGAAGTTTTTTTACACAATTATATAGGATGATAATATAATAATTTAATTATAATTGATTAAAATTAATTGTCTGAAACAAATTATTTAAAGAATTACAGATATAGCCACGTTAGTTTCCTTTTTAGCCGACTTGGGTCAAAACTTTAAAAAAAATTTTCTCAAGTTTTAAAGCATTCAATTGAACTGAAATTTTATATACACGATTGTTTTGGATGACGATGCCATTCTTTAATGATAATTAATAAAAATTAATTGTCACTTAATATTGTGATTCTGTTATATGTATATACATATTTATATTAATTGCAATTATTTGATAAAAAGTAACTAAAAAAATTATTAATTTTCTTTGTTGACCTAAGTAGAAATTGACTTTTTTTTATATTATTTGTTATATTTGTATTTTAAACATTTCTAGCATAACAGGAGATTTTTATATATTTCTTCCTTAACTTCATTTTAATTGTCATCTGTAAATGTTGACTTTATATTTTTTAACGTAAATATTTTTTGTACCATTTAGATTAGCCATTAGATTGGCTAACTACCAAACATAAAACATAAATATAAAACTATTTCTTATGGTCTTTCCACCTTACACAATTTGCGAAATTCAAAAACAAGATTTGCTGGATTCATGAAAAAAAACCCTTCTAAAAATGTTTTAAGAATTATTTTACTTTGGCAATATCTCTTGAATTACATAACGTACTACTTTAAGCTTTATTATTCATTGAATCTCATTCTTAAATCACTCGAAGTTCCATTTTGTGAATATGAAAAATATAATTCTTTTTAATAGGGTCCTTCCCATTGAAATTAAAACTAAACATTTCAAGAGACGTTTTGGAAACATGTGAAGTGAAATGTATATTCGATTACACCCATACCATTAGTCGTGTTCTCAGACAGGACCTTGTTACAAAATGCAGTACCTCATTCTCTAATCCCAATGCGAAAACAATCGATCTCAGTTTCCATTTGTAAAATTGAGTGCCTCGAAACTTTTTTGCGTTTAGGCCTAATACCCCGATAAGAGATCTTGCAAAAAAGGTTTTTCTCTTCTTTTCCAATCAAGAAAAGAGTGTAACATACCCTGAAATAGAACGGTTGATAGGACTTTGAACAGACAAGGAAAAACGTTTGACTCTGAAACTAATTTAATTTTATCTTCTTCACGGAAAATGAATGATAATACTTTAAGGTTTAATACTTTGTACATTGTCCAAAGACACAATTCCTTCAATAGAATTAAGATAACATTATAATTAAAATTAAAAATGTCTTTTTGTTCTTAGCGTCACAAAGTCTAATTAACTTTAATAGTAGAAATCTGTTATCCAAAATAGAGAATGACTAAGACTCAGAATGACTAAGACTCCTCCTCCACAATAGTATGAATCGTGGCTATACGGGGGGGGGATTCTTTTTATTAATTGGAACCCTATCTGTGTGGAAAATCTACGCGGAAATCTCTATGATAAGGAGATTAGAAGAAAAGATTTTCACTTAATATTGCTACAAAGGGGTAGAAATTTTTTTTAAAAAAATTGCTTAATTTGCTTAGAAAATTTTAGACTCAAAATAGAATTATTTTCTACTCTATAAATAACAAAAACGACTGTTATTTATAAGAGTGTACTGAGTACTGTAATATCCCGAAATTACGCGATAGGTGGGACTGAGTAAGAGTAAGTCGGGGTGTAATTTAGCATGTAAATACATATACAGTAGAACGTCGTTTATCCGAACGTTTATTATCCGGAGCGTCAAATATCCGGACCAAAGTCCGGATAGGTTTTCGAACACTGCAATGCTCAACAGTTCTTTCACGTGAGGCCAAAAAGTGAGGGAAAGACCCAGAGGAGGGATATTTGTAGAATTTCAGTTGTGTGATTTGGAAAACATCTGTGCTTAGTATTAGATCAGTTTGTTTCCAAGTGAGGGGTGTATACGTGCTTTTTTGTTGAGTTTTGTTGATGTAGAAAGCTGGATATCATGCAACGCTGAAGACATTGGATTTCAAATGCTAAATGATGACGAGATTTCCGCGCTAGAAAAATCCGACCTTGTCTACGATGAAACGGATGAAGATAAGGACAACAACAACGAAAGTAGCAAAGATCCATCAAATGTTGACGCTTTTCGGAGTTAGAGACAGCTATGGAGTGGTACGAATAACAATCAGAGTGCTGACCTACTCAACTGCTGCTCAAGAGAATCAGAGACCTTGCAGCGAAAACACGAAGGTGTACAATGGTATAGCGAAAACTAAGTGATTATTTTCCACAATAAAGGTAAAATTGCGACATTTTGCACCTATTTTGCTTTTTCTTCAAGCACGCTTCCCGCATGTGATGATTTTCACTATTCTTATAGTGTCCAGTTTCAAATACTGCATGGTCACATTCAGTTTTCGGTTATCCGAACAATCGCGTATACGTACGGTGTCCGGTTGCAATTGATTCGGATAAACGACGCTCTACTGTAAATTACTTTTAGTTCGAACCTGAGACGAAAGAAAATCATAATTTACAACAAAAAGAAAAGTTAATTAAATCGTAAATAACACAAATACCAAATCACAAACCGAAGTTATTTTGATGTAGAAGGTTTCATAAAGTCTAACAAGTAGTCTGCCGGCTCAAAGAGTTTTTTTTTCTCCCAGGAATTTCCTCGTAGCACACTAATAATTTTTTTATTCCTTGTTTTGTTAAAAAAATTCGCTCTTTGTTGGAATCTGTATTTTCTAAAATTTGTAAGCCCTTTTCAATTAAAATTATGCCTTCTGTCAAATTACCAAACGCCATTCGATCTTCTAATTAAACTGGGTCTTAGACACAAATTGCTCTTGTTCATGCACTACTATGAGCTCATCAGCTGTAAGCTCTTAATTATGGAAAACCAGAAATCCACTTCTAAATTTATTTGTCTGGCAAGATCTAAAATTTCTTCAATCAAATTACCAATTTCATCAGGCTCTGGCATTGATTCCGCCTGAGTTTCAGTGATGGGGGGAAGATAGTCGAATTGACGAGATATAAAAATCAAGTAACTTCAAATTCTCGTAATTCGAGGTATTACTGTATTAAATTGTACAAACGTATATTGCAATATTTCAATACCACAGCTCTCTCACCTCGCTTCATTGAATCAGTCCTATCCAAGGGTTTTTTCCGTCTTTCTCTTTATTGTAAGTTCTACAGTTGATTTTTTTAATTCAATACCAAATAAGTTATTAAATGCACACAATGTGTTTTTTTTCTGGTACCTGTTACAAAGTGTCCTCCAATCTCAAAAAGTGTTAAAACGTAATAAAAATTTTTAACAAAAGCTACTTTGATATTTTAGCAAAAAAAAGATCAAATACTTTAACTTCATTCCTCTTGTAGCACTACTTAACATAAAAATTATTTTTTATTTTTCTTTTCTTTTATCTACTAAGAACATCCCTTCCACATAGGTAAGTGTTGAAATTATGAAAAAAACATATTTCAATCCACCCAAGTACAGTAAAACGTCATTTATCCGAATCAATTGGGACCGGACACCGTTCGGATAAGCGATTATTCAGATAACCGAAAACCGAATGTGATCCATGCATTATTTGAAACCGGACACTATACGAATATTGAAAATCATCACATGCGGGAAACGTGCTTGAAGAAAAAGCCGAATAGGTGCAAAATGTTGCAATTTTACCTTTATTGTGTAAAATAATCACTTATTTTTCGCTGTACCATTGTACATCGTGTTTTCGCTGCAAGGTCTCTGATTCTCTTGATCAGCAGTTGAGTAGGACAGCACTCTGATTGTTGTTCGTACCACTCCATAGCAGTCTACGCAGAAAACAGTGTCAGAATTTGCTACTTTCGTGGTTGCTGTCCTCATCTTCATCCGTTTCATCGTCGACAGGGTTGGATTCTTCTTGCACGGAAGTCACAATCTCGTCATCATTCAACATTTTAAATCCACAGCATTTGAAACCTGGATGGCATGCGCTGCCATCCAGGTTTCTACATCAACAAAACTCAACAAAAGAGCACGTATACACCCACTCACTTGGAAACAAACTGACATAATATTTGACGCAGATGTTTACCAAATCACATACAGCTGAAATCCCTCAAATATTCCTCTCATTGGGTTTTTCCGTCACTTTTGGCCTCACAGGAAACATTTGTTGAGCTTTGTACTGTTCGAAAACTTATCCGGACTTTGGTTCGGATATTTGAAGCTCCGGATAAAAACCGTTCGGATAAGCGACGTTCTACTGTACACAATATTTTCAAATATTTGCTAGTTTAACATAATAAAGTCCACGATAATTTCTTGAAAGAGAAATCTCAGAATAACAAGATATTCCCTATTCCAACAATTGAACTGAACTGAACTCAGTGGTGCAACAGACCATGAGTGTCAAGGCCTACTGTACATATCTCAGTTCACGTGACCTTAGGCGATGGCGTGCATGTGCAGATGTTTCGGATAAGTGGTCATTTTGACGCAAAACCCCCAGTGCTCATTTCCTAAGCAAGCTTGGGAGTATCAAATGAGCTTGGTACTCATTTATCAACCCATTGAAGGGATGAAAGGCCGAGTCGACCTTGCCCAGCCCGGGATTTGAGCCCCCGACCTGTGGCGTGAAAGCGCGATACACTACCCTTTCAAAAATTACAATCAGTGAATAACAAAACCTCGAAACACTTAGGTCCCAAAAGGAAAGGAGGGAGCTACAAAATCTTAACTTAATGTAAAAGTTATTTTTTAAAAAAAAGTTCCGAGAGATTAAATAATATACTTATCTGACAAAACAGATTTATAGTCCAGGAACCCTTAATAACAGAATTTCAAATTAATAATAAGAAAACAGGTAATTCAAGATTTCATTTAAAGATCTCAACAGTATGAGCTTCAATAACCATTCAATGTTGTTCTTCGGTAATGTAAATCTTTTAACGGAAATAATTAGTGTAAGTTTAAAACATATTTTGTTTTGAAGTTCTGATAAAAAGAAAGTATATCATGCCTTAATAAATATCTTTTTCTAGTAGTTCAAATCCACTCCATTCTGAAATGTTCCTAACTGCTGGTGCGTTCATATTTTATGTTTACCCATAGCAATAGTAGTGTGTTTTAAATTTACAATACATAGATTAGTTGAACATTAATTCCTTTTTTTGGCATTTTTTCCATCCCATCGTTAATTAATCTCTTCCCACCAATTACGAGTATTATATACTTCATATTATAGTAATACCTCGACTTACGCTTCCCCAATGTAAGTATATCCGAAGTTAAGTGATTTTCAAATCTTGGCGATTCGTCTTCTGTTTGATAAAAAAAAATTGCGAAATTGATAATGAGGTTGAAGAATTTGCCGATCTTGTCAAGCTTAAAAGTTGAGAAATGAATAGTGTTGACGTTCAAGAACTGGTAGATACCCCCAATCAGGAATTGATAATTGATGAGCTCATAAAAATACATGAGTAAAAGGAAAACGTTGAAGAAATCCTAGTCTTTAGACCCAGTTCAATTAGAAGATCGAATGGTGGTTCGAAATTTGACATAATGCAACAGTTAAATTGAAATAAGGGTTACAAATTTTAGAAAATATAGACTCAAACGATGATCATATTTTTTTTTCAACAAAACAAGAGATAAAAATATTATCAGCAGTTTTTGAGGAAATTTTGCTAGAGAGAAAAACACAGACTACTTTGTCAGATTTTGTAAAATCTTCTACATCAAAATAATTTCGGCTTACGATTTTGTATGAGTGTTATCTAAGATTTCACTAAAAATCTTTTATTCTAAATTATTATTTTCTTTCGTCTGGAGCCTCAAGTAAAATAATTTAGATGTTTTTATTTGTTAAATCATACCCCAGACTTACGCAATTATCACTATCGCATAAGTTCAGGGTATTATTGTACTTTAGTTTTTAAAACAAAGGTCTACATGTTACAAACATGTTTATTGGCTTTTCATATTGAACTAACGTGTGGTGTTTTCTCTTCAGAGTTGATCTCCCAGGGTTACCAACTTTATCACTTTGTAACCTTTGAGAAGAAATTTGGCGAAAATAATGTTGCCAAGGAACCTTTGAGAAGTCCCTGGGATTGACTTTTCTGGAATTTTCCCATGAGTCTTTGTAAGGAACCTTTGAGATAAAGTTCGATTCATTAGAGATCAGAATCTACTTCTGCGTTGACTGCGATAAGACAAAGAAACTATCTCTTATAAGTTCCTATTGCGTTTCTGGAGCTCTGTAAAGCTTTTTTGTAATGAGTATGTTTTCCATTACTGTAAAAAATCTGTTATAATATTTCTTTGTGTATATACGTGAATTTGTCTTCGTGTAGTCAACTGTTTGCCTGGTATTAATACATCTGTTATTATTCAAATAATTGGAGCCGTCAACTACTTTTCGCCCACGCAAATTTGAAGGAATAAAAAAAATATAATAAATATCTAGACGTAAGTCAATGTTTATTTCAATCAAATCTAAACAATTTTAATACTTTTTAAGTAAATTCTTTTTTTTTCGTAACTTATATAAACGAATAACATTCAGAGCTCAAAATATTAACATACTGGTTAATTTTTTATAACTTTCTCTATAGTTTAAATTCCTTTTCAAATTATTTTTACAAGTGATTTTTATTTTGCTAATTAAATATATTTTCATTTCATAAGTGCAAAAGCAGGAAAAAATGTACAAGGTTTATAACTTTAAATTAAAGTTTTCTTTTAAATACAGCAAATAGTGTTAAGAGCTTGAGTTTAAAATAAGTAAAATAAACTTAAAATAAAAAATAAAATACATTTTTATCAAAATAAAAAATGATGCTAATAAAAATAAATAGAATCCTTTTTTTTTTTAATCTATGCTTTCTTTTATTTAACAAGTCAATTATATATTTCCTCTAGCATATTCTATTGTTCATTTTTATTTTAGACAAGTAAAATTATAGACTTCTTAAAAAAATAAAACATTGTCAAGAAATGTTATAGATAAAAGGAAGTAAATTATATGTTCCAGAAAAAAAAATAGAAAAAAAGAGATCTTTGAGATTATTTTGATGCTTATCTCACAAACAGTATCAAAATCTTCTTTTTGTACAAATTTAACGGAATGTAGGAAAAATTGGGATTTTTTTTCATTCAAAAAAAAATCGATTACGTGATACCATTGAAAAACTTTTAAATATTACAGCTATTAAAGAAAGACTATTTTTATTCAAGTTTCTAAATATTAAGGATTGATAATGAAAAATAAAGCACTACTTAAGCAACCTAAGCAGCTTTCTTGAGCAAAGGAATTTTCTATATACGCTATGACAAATAGTATTTTTTCTTAAAGTCTTTAAATGTATATTTTATTTTCAATCAATTTTTTTTCAATAATATTTAACAGTAAAACAGCCTAATCAGCATTCTTTCATTTTCCTACGTCTTTTTCTAATGTTTTATTGATAAAAAGGAATTACAAATATCTTGAGGCCAAAAAGCATTTTAACTTGCATATAACGGAATCTTGGAACTCGATTTTTTATAGTTAGGTTGAGTGTGTGTGTGTGTGTGTTGTTTGTGTGTGTGTGTGTGTGGTGTGTGTGTGTGTGTGTGTGTGTGTGTGTGTGTGTTGTGTGTGTGTGTGTGTGTGTGTGTGTGTGTGTGTGTGTGTGTGTGTGTGTGTGTGTGTGTGGTGTGTGTGTGTGTGTGTGTGTGTGTGTGTGTGTGTGTGTGGTGTGTGTGTGTGTGTGTGTGTGTGTGTGTGTGTGTGTGTGTGTGTGTGTGTGTGTGGACTTCTTTTTACAATGCGTAAAAAGTATTTTCACTAAGTAATGATTCAATATAAGGGAAACACAAAATTGAAATAACCACTGGTTTAATTCAACTTCTGAATTCTGTTTCCAATAGTCTATGTTCCTTAGTTTCTTCATCCTTATCAAATCAAACAAGCCTTTTTACATCAACGACTTCCCAACCAGCCCCAACTGAAACTATGTCGTCTGCTCTTGCACCCTGTACTTCCACCACCCACATGTGATACTCAACCTTTCCCTTGGGATTTAAAACCAAACTTTAAATATCCTGCGGGAAAAAATTTAGTAAAATCAACAAATAAACTTAAAATAGAAATAAAAATGACACCTCACAAACCGAAGAAATGTTCCCCTATACAGGATACACATCAGACAAGGATATGCTTGAATGCAATGCAATTGAATATTCCTTACTGGAAGATCATTGGATATATGTACAGTTCACACCCTTCAACGCCAGCCCATGATAGAAAGAATAAAAAAATAATTGTTTTTCCTTCTATTTTCATATACTTAACATATTTTAATTAAATATCCTCATTATTTATCCTAAAGAACACTTTTTTTTAATACAAATCTTTTAAATTTGTTTTATTTGGTTGGAGAAAACACCCCTACAAATTTATTTGAGTTATTAACTTCAATTGGTGTTTTAAATCAAACATAACTTTTTTATATAGATATCATTTAATACCACTGATCTTTTACAAATGAATTTCTTAATTAACTATGCAAAAATCATAAAAACTGATACATTTTACTATATTTTATTTACCTTAAAATCTGGGGTATGACGCGCACCTATACTTTCAGCAACAATTTTTAATTTAACAATTTAACAATTTTTGGTACATTCGCCGTATAAAGCACGCCCCCTTTCTTACGAAGAATTTTTAAATGTACTTGCGAATGTTTTTATGTTTTAAAGTCATTTATTCGAGGTATCACTTCAAACTTTTATAAAAAAATAGTATTTTTCTAGAACTATACAACCCTTTCATTTCATAAGGAATGTCATTTCTTTTATATAAATTGTGTGTTGGTATATGTAGTGTAGTTTGTTTTTTCTGTGATCATAATTTTTTTATTTTTAAATCTCTCGTTTTTGTATAACGCGTACCCATAAACTTTCATCTTTGTTTGTGTGTGTGTGTTAAAAGTGTGTGTTATACACTGGATTTTACAATTATACACTTTAAACAAAATCTTACTTATGGCCTTACCTTTCATTTAGAATCTGTTTTTAAAAATTTTCATGCACTCACTTCCAAACGTTAAGCAAGGAGAGGAAAATGCTAATTTCCAGATGCCAATCAGAATTGAAGATGATGCAATTCGCTGCAGAGGTAGATGGAAGTATGCAAATATGTTAGGTAACAGCCAATCGTGCTTTCATGTCAAGAAATATGCAAAAAGGGCAGTCTTATATGAAGCCAGCTTTATGAAGGGTTACAGAAGTTGATTTGTAAGTGCTGATAGAAGGTGTTATAAATTTTCATGCAATTTGTTTTCAAGACATACGTGTTTCTATGACTTCCAGAAAACGAATGGAAGATTCTGAGTGCTGGCGTGCTGGTGGGGTGCATTGAAGCAGGACAGTCGATCTCAGATGTTGCTCTTTTCTTCGGCGTTCATCATTCTGTAATTTCCCGTTTATGGAAACAATTCCAAACCACACAGACAGTTGTCCGAAGGTCCGTATGCGGTCGCCCAAAGGTTACAACCCCCACGGAAGATATATATATTTTTATTGTAGCCAAGTGGAATAGCAGAGCGACCTCCTCACGTGTGACATTTATGGTTACAGCGTCCATTGTTAAGGCTATATCTGTAGCTACTGTACACCGAAGATTACATTTGAATGGACTGTATGCAAGGGGATCTTGAGTTTGTGTTCCTCTATCCGTCCAATCAAGAGGAGCACGAATAAAGTGGTGCCGGGAATATGGCAATTGGACTGTGTCTGACTGGAGCACTGTCATGTTTACTGATAAATCAAGATTTGCTCTCTCTCTGGAGCCAGATGACAAATGTATAAGGATATGGCGTAAACAAGGAACACGCAATAAGCCCCAAAACATCACCGAACATCACGCATTCCGAGGTGGAAGCATTACGGTGTGGGCAGGGATTTCATTAGGATACCGCACCGACCTGCACATCTTTAAACGGGGTTCTGTGACGGCTGCCCGGTATCGAGATGAAGTCCTAGAATCCATTGTGAAGTTGTACGCTGCAGCAGTTGGCCCTACTTCTGTTTTAATAAACGATAACTCACGTCCCCATAGAGTTGACATCGTCGATGACTACCTGGAGAGTGAAGGGATTGGGCGTATGGCGTAGCCAGCATATTCACCCGACCTTAATCCCATTGAAAATCTTTGGGATGCTCTCGGCCGTGCTGTATCTTCCCGTTTCCTACCTCCAGCCACTCTTATTGAGCTGGAAACTTCTCTACAAGAAGAATGGGGATTGCTTAATTCTGCTGTGGTTGACCACCTAATTGAAAGTATGGTCAGGAAGTGTATATTTTGCATACAAATGAGGGAGAATCACTTACCCTATTAATGTCCTTTTTTTTCATTTTATGCTGTTTATTTTCAATTTATACATAATTCTGTTTATGTCTCCAATACAACATTATCTGATAACTTTCAAAAATTTAATATTGTTTTTATTTCTGTGTATATTATTGATTTTGTTTTATGTATAAATATATATGCTACTTTACTGCCAAATTTTGTGTCAATCAGATCGGTATCTGTTGTTGTTGTTTTTTTTTTTTTTTTTTTTTTTTTTTTTTTTTTGTATTTTACATCTTCGTGCTTAACTTTTGCAAGTGTGTGAATTTTTGTAATCATTGTTTGGCGCCGCTTAGCCTAATTTGGCTCTTGTACAATAAAATCAAATAATCAAATCTGAATTTTGTCTTGCAGAATCCAATAATGTAATAAACTATAATAAATTACAAAAGTCTTAGTTGAAATAAGATGAAGTTTTTAATTAATAGTATTTCTTTGAGGTAAGTAATTCAATATCTTACATTGTGTGAATGTACAGATATTTCCTATTTAGAATACACTTAAGAAAAAGAAACCATTAGATGTAATACTCTTTGTTCATTTCTTTGTATTGAAAATAATATATTTGTTCATCCTCTAGGACTGTACATTGAAATCGACAAAAAATTGAATCCTCAAAAAAATACGAAACAATTTCAGAAATAAACATCCCTAGGGAAAGTAGCATGTTATTCTCTTTTATTCTCTCTTCGCACATATTCCTCTTTATTCTTTTATTTACAAAAGAGATTTACTTTCAGTTATCAAAGAAAAGTCGAAGAGAAGCTCTCAAGTAGCGTTCTTCTGTTTGTTCGTTTTCAGTTTCCTTTAGTTTTCCTGCTGCCACTTTAGAAAATGGAATTACCGTTTTTAGAACATACTATTTACCAGTCACACTTTGTGAAAATAAGCCTGTAGTTAAATGGAATTGATTTCCTGTTCATTCCGGTCGTTACTTTCGAGAAAAATATTTTCCTTCGATTCAGAGTTTTGTAACAAGTTGTGGAAAATATGCCCTCTTTGAGAAAACAAAGCAAAAGGATTAGATTTTCTCCATTTATTTCTCAGTGTGAATTAATGCGTGGATTTAGTTTGGTGGAATTTATGAAAATTTTTGTGGAATGGCTCTCTAATTTTGAAGCATGAAAAAGTAATTCTATTAAGCTGTTATTTCATTCCCCCGATTTTTGTAGCATAAGAGAACTTTGCTGCTCATTCTGTTTATAGTTTTGCAAGCTTCCTTATTTCTCAGAATGAGTTTTAAGGTTGACCCGAACTCCTGACTTAATTTGATCGTTTCAGTCATGAAGTTTGTGATGTTACAAACTGAGCTATAGAGACCCTTAGGGGGAAAAGTACTGTACGCGAAAAATAAATATAGCTGTTTTCTCAGTGAAAAGTACTTTTCCTTGAGATCGTTGAAACATCTATTTCGGAGTCTTCATTATGAATGAGTGAGTGAATATTAACGTCACACTGTTCAGCTACACGAGAGCTTTTGGCGATGGACCGCGTAATTTTGAACCATGTTCAAGTGACGCGGATGACACCTAAGCTGGCACCCCCTCTCCTAGCTACCACACCACACCAACGGGAGGACGTTTGAGCTCTCGACATATTTAACGTGCATCGCTCCCCTACTCGGCGGGTCTTCAGTGGAACTGGGCTCGAACTCATGACACGCGAGCTATGATCCGATGCCTTGACCACTTGGCTCTCTACCGCGGCTACATCTTCATTATGAAGAATTGTATGGGTGAGTCCACCCATTGTTTTGAATCCTGTGTATTACTGAAGTAAAATTTCAGTCAAGTGTATAGAGAACCCCGATGCATGTGAAACGGCGCATAGAACCCGCGACCTATCGATTCATAAGCACATAACCCCTAGACAAAAGTGATCACCCCTGTCCGGAGGTTGTTACTGGCTTATGTAGTTCTCCGCTAACTGTGTACAAAACAGGATAAAGCCATTCACATCATATTTCTTTTTCTCAAATAAAAATACTTTTCACGTGAAAACGTTTAAGACGAAATATTGGTTAACACAAAATAATACATCGGTCCCGACAAACTACTATGCATTTCCATGCATTTTTTTCTTAACATGACACGAAAAACGCTTAACACGGAAAGATTTTTTTTCTGGAAATGAACAAAAAACAGAAGACACCAGCTGTGAAGGCGAAATTTAAGAGAGGTGTGAAATGAAAGAGTGTTTCATGTTTAACATTCTTAACATGTTTCGTGCATAGAAGGATAACTTGGCTTTGAAATACCATCGGAATAGCCTGTGACAGGAGCCAATTTTGTTCATCTAAGCTACTTTCACCCTACATCTCTACAAACACTACACAAACACATCTCAACTCTCATCAGTTAGTTTTGGAATTCGGGGACGAGCGCATCGCAGTGGGAATAAAAATCAATGAGTTTCATTCACTTTTCCCCCCATTTTTGAAGATATATCTTTACGTGCACAGTGGCAAAGACCTCAGAAAGAAAACAAACTGCTATTTCGCTTTAAATGAAGAAGGAGTTTCTTAAGGCTGTTGATCAAAAATAAAAAATAAAAACGGAAATCTGTAAATATTTTGATAATGCTTAATTTTTTTATGAAATTTCATTAAGTTATTGTGAATGTTTTTGTTGCATTGATTTTTATTGATACATGCATATATGTACATATCTATGTAAATAAAATGTACTCGAATAAATTTAATTTTGTTAAATATATATTTTTTTTTGCAGTATCCTTTAACACGAAAAAATATTTCAGTCCCCTCAATTTTGTGTTAAATGATTTTCGCTGTACTTTACTAGAAGTCACATGAAATCTCGGAAATTACGTCATCAGCTCAGATGCCATCCTTGACATTTAACCAGGATTCAAAATCATGATATCTGTTTAAAATAAATCTAGCATTATTCTAGAGGTATAATAAATCTAATTAACCATCAGTGTATATATTCATGGGTACGATTTTTTCTGTTTGAGTAATACAGGGTGGTCCCGAATTCATGGTACAAACTTTAAGGGTAGATACAGGACATAGTAACAATCATTTATTGTAAGGAATGTTTGGGCGCAAGTAACGTGGTGAAGCATAAACAAGAGAAATAAAAGAAAAGAGAAATGGAGTTATAAGTTGGTTGCGTTTCCGGTAGGGGGCAATAGGTGTCTATCCACCGTTTAACATGATGCCGCTCAGTAGGGGAAAGCCCCATTCGCGCAATTATGCTGACTTCTACGAGGGGAGACTTTACTTAGGCCGAAAATGCAGGCATGCATTACATGTACGACTGTGCAAATGGTAATGGTAAGAGCGGCGTTTCGAATGTATCACGCGCAGTTTCCTGATCGACGAATGCCGGATCACAGAATTTTTTTCAGCGGTTAGATCGGCAACTTCCTGAAACACGTTCGTTCCAAGTCCCCGGACATGATGTTGGTCAACGAAGAGCTGTACGCAGTCCAAGCCTGGAAGAAAGCATCTTCAACGTTGTGGCTGGTAGACCTTAGTCAAGTACAAAAGCTGATGTTCATGATATAAGTGTGAGTCATCAGACCGTCTGTAGAGTGTTAAATGAAAATCCCTGACACCTTTTCCATTTTCAGTGAGTACAATCTATCTTCTCCGACTCTCAGGGATGGTATATCAATGTGTACTGAAGCTGGACTTCATAGCTCATGTGCTGAGCAGTTATTCGGAGCAATGCACTTGTCAACGACACTTTAATAAATCCTCTGTCTTAGATTTTGTCTCTTATTTTTTGTGTTTTGGGCCTCACCGCGTCACATGGCACATACATTCCTATACAGTAATAAATGATTGTTACAATATACTTGCCCTTAAAGTTTGTACCATGTATTCGGGACCAACCTGTACTTTTAAGAAAATTGCAACAATTTGTTTCATTGTAGGATTCGATAACACTGGGCAAAACTGAAACTGCTACTTAGGTGAAAGTATTCAGTTTTTAATGAATTTAACATTTCTAACAAGAATATCACTTTGAAAAAGCTGTTTAACTTTCGTTAAACGGTTATCTACACTATTGTGTTATAGAGAAGCTTCGATATAATGCAATATATGTATTAAATTATGTATTTTATTATATTCAATACATTATTTTGTGCATTATATTTAAGTAATATATCCTATATATATCCCGCGTTAATATAATGTATTGAGTGATTTGAAGGAGCTTACTAATTACATTCATTATTGGTATTTATAAGTGGTACCGCCAGCTTTTGGAGATTTCATCAAGAAATAGAAAGTAGAAATTGAATACCCTAATTTATCATTTACTCTGCTATTTGTCTCACATGTCAAAGGACTCCCAATTTCTGAACCACGTTCAGATTTTGATTATCGGCTTAGACAAGGGGGATCTCGATGTGTCACGTAATTCTAATCAAATGACAATGTCAACTTGTGATAACAGTAAACATAACGATGACTCTTCGTGTGTTTTTTTGTGTGTAAACATCTTTTCTTCATAAAATTACTTCGGTTCAACTCAAAGATCTTGTTCAAAATTTAGATCTGTCCTAAACAAACCGGAGACAATAGTCTCGACATAATCTTCCCGAAGAAAATATCCCAGTGACTTCATTTCGTGTTTTTCATCTGGTCTTCGAATTTTTTCTTCAAAAAAAGATAAATGTTTTGTGTTCTGCTGAGACACTTGGGATCTACTGAAAGAACTATCACATTGCCCAATGAATGGCGAGAATGTTTGTAAATGCCTCACAACTAAATAACAAGGTAGTTTTTCTGAATGATGAGAATGAGTTTCCATCCATACTTGTCGTACGTGCTGTCTACATGAAGGAGACGTACTACAACAAAAGGCAGCTTTTGAAAAGGAACAACTACAGTAAATCTGGTTGGAAGATCTGGGTTGACTTGAATGTATTGTCTTTGATGATGTGTTTGCAGCCAAAAAAAATATTACTTCATTCTTTGTCTGCAAGACAGCAGAGAAATCGTTATGTTCTACATTAAGAGAAACTGACCTCAGCCTCGCTTAAGCCTGTAGAAATGAATGTAGAACACCCACTTATGACAGATCCACATAAAATCCTCATTCCTCTTTGACGTTGTAAAACTCTTGGTAAAAGCCATAAGTAAGAGTAAACCAGCAATCAAGTAACTGCAGGAAAAATTCCCTCAACACAGAGTAACAACAATTAAAAAAGGTGTTTTTGTAGGTCTTCCACATTAAACAGCTTTTCAGAGACTCAAGTTAGAGAAACTTCTCGATGTATAGAAAAATAGGTTTGGAAATACATCTCTTATATATATATATATTAAGTCTCAACAAATTTCCTAGGGAGTGACAAGCACGTTAACTACAAGAATTTGCTTGAATATATGTTGGCGTTATTTCAAAATGTTGGCTGTAATTTGGCCTTAAAGATCCACTTTTTCACTCTCGGGTGGATCCTAGCAGGGCACACTCCTTGGCGACAAAAACTTTGGCGATAAAGTTTACAATATGGCAATCCTGCAAAATTTAGGGAATAATAACCCTATTCGGACAGGAATTTTTTTTTTTTTTTTTAGTTTTTCAGGATTTGTCGACAGTGGTCATCTTATTCTGACGGTCGAAGATTTTTCTAGAAAGCTAAAATTGAAGGAATTGAGTGGATTTTTTTCTTTCTATTTTAATGAAACAACTGCTGAAAGAATGTTTGTTAAGAGATAAAGGGAGATGCGTTGATAAATTCGATTTGGACGATGTTTTTTCTCATTATTGCATCTTAGAAGCAACGGTTTTTCTGTTTTCTTCTGTAAGCCAGTTTGGAAACCAAGTTTTCTTTTTTGAAGGTCGACAAATGGATATTTTTTCTTTTGAATGAAAGAGATAAGAAAGAAAAGATTGCTTTGTGAATGAGTGAACGATTGAAAATAAATCAGTATGGATGTCCGAAATATGAAAATAATTTAGTTTGAGAGAAATGGAGATCGTTAGTTCATCAGCCTAAAGCATTCACATTGGATTTTTTTTCTACTGTAGCGTTTTAGAAGCGACGATTTTTCAGTTTTTCTTGAAGAATCCGTTTTAGAAACCACATTTTCTGCGTAAAAACACGACGAATGGATTTTCTTCTGAATAAAAGATAAGAGAGTAATGATTGTTTTCTGCATGAATGAAGGATTGATAGAATCTTGTAATGGATGCCCGAAATTTGCATTTAATTTCTTATTTTAGAATTTATGTTTCCTGTGTTGTCCGTTTTAGAAACCACGTTTTTTCGACGTTTTTCGTCTCTTGACGCCACTTAGAAAACCCCGTTTTTCCCTTTTGCTTTTGTCTCTGATGCCATTTTTGAAAAACCCGGGTTTTTCCTTGGCGCCATTTGGCGAAAAAAATTGTCGCCAAATACAGCAGTGTGTTGTGCTAGGATTTTACCTTCACTCTCATTTGAATTCCTTTCCTTATAACTGGGTAAAAGTCAGTGATGAGCATGCCAAACGTTTTCTTCGGGATATTTCCAACATGGAAAAACGGCTTCAAAGGAAATGGTCCACCGCCTTGTTGGCTGACTACCGTTGGACTATCATCAGAGATGCTCATCACGTCCGTTACAAAAGAAATCGAAAGTCTTGAGTAGATTAAGTGAAAGTAATACATTATGTATTCATATACAATTTCTTAAGCAATGCTTACGGATTAGAAAAAACCCGTAGACCAATTCAGCCTCTTCTTTGTCTCATTTCGTATTCAGCACTATGAAATGTCTATATTTATCTCGGAAGCAGAAACTCTTTTCAAAATTTGTTGCCCAGTGTAATTAAACAAACCCTTTGCTGTGATAACCTACGTGCTCGTCAAAATGCGATATAATAAAAGAGATGAATCCCTGCACCGATAATTAAAAAAATGGAATAAACGTAGTAGTGTAAAAATAGTATATTGCAATTCAATCTCTTTACAATATGTGGTATTATATTCCTTGATGGCATTTATGAAATTGAGAATCATCATTATAAGCATTAATTAATCAAAATAAATAATTTTATAATTTTAAAAAAATAATTAAAGTGACACATACGGATAAATTCAGAGTAGTTTAATAAAGGTATCTCAAAACTTCTTAGAAGGTCCACTGTTTTTTTATTAATTAAACTAATACTCAACACCTATTATTCCGTTATAAAAATGAGGTCTATTTTTTTGTTTTAGTTCATAAAGAATTTAATCAAATTTCATCTGTTGAACGTTAAAAACTTGAACCAAAACAATGAAATATCGATTCTTGTCTCAAACTCTTTCCTGACTATATTAGAAAATTTTAAACTAAAAAGGAACAAGTTTGATAAATTAAGATTAATTACTTACAGAAAAACTTAAACATATTTTTATTAAAATTCTTTTGCAGGAAAAATGTACGCGTTGAAAGTTTTCGTCGGAATATTCTCACGAAATAAGAAAAAACATCATTTCGCTTTGATTCTCTCGAGACATTTTCTGGAAAGCTTTGGAAGATTACACAATTTCGTATCCTCTTCGCATTTAAATTTTATGCCGAAATGCAAAAGCTAAACTCTTGGTGCAGAGACTGAATCAAAAATAATAACAAAGGCTCAAAAATTTTTGAAAGAACAAAAACATTAGGCACTTGTTAGTAAATATGAAAAAAGAAGATTTTTAGAAGATTAAGTTTTTTTTCATGTTACAGAAGTTGCATGAATACGATGAGAGATCATAAAATCGTTTGTTGAAGTTGCTTAATCTTCCTTTTCTCAAACTGGAAGGAGTGTTAACCCTATCTGGGGGATGAGCATATCAAAAGTCGAAATAAAATAATATCATTTAAAAAATATTAATGTATTGTAACTTATTTCAAATATAAACCGTATTTATTCGAATCTAAGCTGCGTCCTGAATTCTCAACACATTTTTGTGAAAAATGAAAAATAGTGTAAAATGGTTTATCGATATCCAATTTTACGAAATTAATGTAACAAATTAATGTAATTAAATGTAACAAATTCAGAATTTAATATATATCTTGATAATTTATACGGTTTATTAGTAAAGTCGTATTGTAGATTTAAGTACGTTATGATTGCATTCAATACATTGTTATTAAATGGTATGGGCGATGAAAATTCTGATTGAAAATTGGGTATCAAACAATGAAATCTTAAGAAGCACTGTGTTAAGATATCGAATAAAAATTAATTGGATTTTATGTTCATGTTGTTTCGAATGAAAAACTGAATTCAAGTTCATTTATATCGATTAAATTCTAAAATATGTTTGGCAGAAATCATAAATTAAACAAATGAAAAGTTTCACTAATTATTGAACATAGGTGCAATTTCCTTTCAAAGTGTGGTGACAAGTATTTTTTTAATACTTTTGAATTAGTTTTACATCAATTCTCCAACTAGTACAGTACTCGAGTAAATGGATTAAATGATTAAATTTGAGAGTTGCTGCAAACTAAGCATTTAAATAGTTTTTTTCTTTGAAAACGCGTTTTTAATTGCCGTTTCTTACTCATGTAATTCTTATGATAGTCGTATATTTAGCTATTTTACCTTAACTATTTCTTTTTTTTTTTAAGCTATTTTTGCTTGATATGTAATCAGATTGTAATCTAATCAAAAATGTTTTTCAAAATTAAATTTCTTTTATGTATATTATCTTTTTCAATTTTTTAATAGGAGCCTTTATTAAAGCCTTTTATTAAAAAAAATTATTTGATGGAAAACTTTTGCTCAAGCTATCAAAATATCCTGACAAATAAGTTTTACTTTGCTTTATTTAATATTAATTCATTTATTCATTATTCTCGTAGTAATAGAAAAAAATTCTATTGGGTGCATATTTACTTTAATTTAAATAATTTGAAAGATTTGTAGCTATGGTAGGAAGACCATTATTCCAATATTATCTTTTAATTAAGCACTAAATTTTAAACTCTTAAAATTTAATTAAAACATTTCCTTTACTTTCCGTTTATAACATTTAGTTGGTATTTGGAAGTTTTTATATTTTATTACAGTAACTTCAATCATACATTTACCTGATTCTCTCCGGCAAATTTTATTCTTCGTAAATTTTATTTACTGCTCCTTAATAGATCTTTTTTGCACGAATTTCGAACTGACCACTTACAAGTTTAAGTCAATGAACGCTGTATTTTGCTTATTCGTTTAAAGTAACACAAATATTTTTCCTTAAAAATTTATCAATTATTTTCAATGTTTTTTTTTTTTTTTTTTTTTGCATTTTATTTTGAAAAAACATATTATCCTTTAATTTTTCTTTTATTCTGAATGGATGATTTTTGTGATTAATTTTTTAAGTTTAACGTTTCGGTTTTTGTTATTGTTCAAAATTTGCGTAGAGGGAAAGCATCCGATGGCTCCAATCAATTAAATAATAACAGATTTTTTATGGTCAAGTACGAAAAAATAACTACACAAGGACAAATTGACGTATAGTCACAAAGAAATACAGTAACATATTGTTTACAGTAATAGAAAACGCACTCATTACAAAGAAGCTTTACAGCATTCTAGAAATGACTCTCTAGAAAAATTAGAACAGTTTCACAAGCAGAAACTCAGATAGATAGAATCTCTCTGCCTGATCGCATTCAAAGCACAAGCAAATTCTGATCCCCACTGCACTCTCTTCTCAACTGGAGTCTCTTCTCAACTGTCACGAACTTTATTTCAACGGTCCTTGTATAGCCTCATGGAAATCTCCAAAAAAACTGATACCAGAGGCTTCTAGATGGCTCCTTGGTGATATCATATTTTTACCAAATTTTTCATTAAGGACGAAAAAGTCGCCAATCTAGTAACATTGGTCGCATCTTTTCTGGTTACCATATCTTATTTTCAAGTTTATGCTAGGAAGCGAACTTTACATGTAAATTCTCCCACAAGGAGAATGTTACTGAGGTGAAGCAACACATAAATGGTCTGTTTCAATATTTTTGGTTCAAAGTTGTAAAGTGGAAAGCCAGCTCGTTTCACGTCTTAGTCATCTGGTTTTGTTCATTAAAGAATATATAATGCTAGCTGCAGCTCATTTATTTATTTATTTATTTATTTTATCATATTTAAAAGGATCTACAAAAGGGGGTGAAAGTAAAAGAAGCTACGCACGAGGAATGGCAATAAGTAAATTTTCCTACTATCTTCATTTCGAATAATCTAGACTGTTTCACTGCTGTTCCGCAAAATTACAAGGGGCTTAATAATTTGAAACGTACTAATATATTATGCTATAAACACATGTTAATCCACCCTACTGACTACTTAGCGTTTGAATCCTTCGAATACATTTAAACTCCGAATCTAGTGAAAGGACTTAAATAACAAATATCCTCATAGAAAAGTCATGCTTATAAGATTCGAAATTAAACTCCACTTTAAAATTCCTGTCACACTTGAGTTCTGTTGTACATGTAGGAGAATTTTCAGATTCATGCTGTAGTCAGCAAACTACAATTAGGGAGGAGTTAACCGCATGAAAAGTTTTGAAAAGTTAAGCCAAAATGTTAACTGTTAGTACTTGCATAATGATTTAGAGTAAGAAGCTGTTACTTTTAATTCCTATGAGCATATTAACTTAAGTGCCTGACGGATTTTGCGCAGGATAATTTATATATATACATTACACATACTCATTTTAAATTGAAATTAATCTAATTTCGTAAGAAAATATTCTTCGATGTGAAAAGTTGTTTAAAATACCTCTCGCAGCACTACGTTTACACAGCTCTAATATCTATAAAAAAACAATTATGCATTCATTGTTTAAATTATTGGAACACAATTATGTTTATTAGATTGTGTATTTGAATAAATTCCTTAATTTACTCACTTTATATTTTACTAGCTGATACATACCTAGTTGCATGGTCCGGCGTTGCACTGGGTATATCGAAATGTTGTTGACTATAATATATTGTTTTTAGGTACTTTGTGGTGAAGTGTAGTCACCCCTTACATTCCTACCTTCCTGTCTATCTGAAAACCCGGCTAGATGTGTAGGAGGAACTAAATGATCCATAGACATTATTCCAATCTAAACCGATTGATTAATTCTTATCACTTATTAAGAAACAGACTCAACACAATTCTAATTAAGGTATATAAACTATGGTAGAGTGCAGAGGTGAGATATACAATTGCGGAAATAATGTTACAGAACTTCAACTGAATCTGATATAGCTTAAACGTGCACATTTACAACCACGCCGCACACTAATAATCAGTTTTTACTTAATCAAATTCAGAGTACCTTATTCTTTAATGCTTCGGTTCCTTCACAGAGAACTTCAGGCACTATCGTTAGCTGGATCAAATGCCGATGGCTCCATGCTCCGTAATATTTAATTACACTGCTTTTCAATCTTCAATAACCACTTCTCTTTGCACACATCAAACGTATCAACCTCGCTTAACTTGTCAACAACTACGTGTCGACAGCTCACTCTCTTCACTTTACTTTACTTTACTTCACTTAACTTAACTTAACTTGACCTCTGACTTCGCTCTCTTTCAACTCGTGAAAACCGAATTTATATAATATTCCTCATTTACATAAATCACGCCTGGTTTCTCGATGAAGGTTGGTTGAAATAAATATTTTGATTAGATAAAAGAAGTTAGTAGAAACCCGTATAGATCCGTCACAACTTGATACCCAAACCCTAGCATTAAGCTATCGACTGTATTAAAAACATTTTTATAACCATCGCCTCTTCATTCAAGGGTTGAACTCGTAAGGAGGAAACATATTTACCTTACTCCTCCGATCCCTTAAGATTCAGTTTCCGCAAAAACCCATTCTTAGGGTAAATGTAATTAAAAAAGAAACATGTCTGGGGCATATTTGAAGGCCATAGCTCAAAATTAATAAATAATAATATAGCTCAAAAACGAGAATTTTATCAAAACAGCTCCTGCATACCATCTCTCAGAAAACCCATTCTTAGAGTATCTCTTCTCAACAAAAGAAATATACCTGCCATATTTCAAGTCTGTAGGTCTAATAGTTCTGGAGATCTTATAATGAGTGAGTGAGTCTCTTTTATCTTAAATAGATAAATGAGTACCTGAGTTTGTTCTTTTATTTAAGAATATTTTAAAAAATACATCAATTTTTTTTTTTTGAAATAACCAAATTCTAGGTCAGTTATTGGTAGAAGGCTAAATAATAAGAAACAGTCAGTTTAATAATCTGAATACATAATTAAAACGCGTATATTAAATTTACCCACAAACTCATTATAAAGTTACTTACAAACACTAGAGGTGTTATAATTTGTGTAAAATACTTTTCACACAATGATAAATTATTTTAATTTACTAATTAAAAATCTATCCGTAACAGATTTTAAATAAGACAATTACAATACCATCATGTAAGACAAGGGTGAAATTTGAAGGCACTTCACGCATAATTTGATACAATCTCCCAATGAAATGTTAAAGCCCTCATTTCTAATGCTTCGTGTTATATACAAAAGTTTCACATTGCTGTATTGGGCCGTGGGTAGCCTAGTGGTTAGAGCATCTGACGCCAGACCGGAAGGCCTGGGTTCGATGCCCGATACTACCAAATACTCGCCGAGTACAAAACGGAGCACGTGCTCGATAAATCTGTGGGTCCGAATCGTGTCGCCATCTATCTTGAGCAAAATGGTGCTGTCACCTTCATGGGCTCAAAGCTTGGGCTAATGACAGACGTATCTCTAGCCCGTTGCCATGATGAATTTCGTGGGCCTCGATCTGACTACGTCAGACAGGTGGTATAAGCAACAACAACACATTGCTGTGTAAATGATATTCAATAATGATTGTATAGTGAGTAAGTAATTTTGTAACACTAAGCTATAATTTAAGGAATCTTAGAGATAAATAATCTATGCCTTATTAGTAAAAGTTCTTTTTCAGAAAACTTTTAAGGAGAATCAAGAATCTGATGGAGACTGGAAATAAAACTAATTTAAAACCCACCACGCTTTTAATTTAAGAATTGTTTACAGAAGATATTTAGCTTTCTACTCATTACTGTTTAAAAATTATACAGTTTCAAAATTACATATTTTAAAACAGCTTATTTTTACAAAGTATCGTAATAATCACACAAAAACCTTTCTTAAAGTTATTTTTAGATCCTATTATTTTTACGATGTTGCTGATAAAACGTTGTATGTATTATATATGCAATTACTTGTATTACTCGTAATGAGAATATAATCTAAAGATTCCTTTAGGAGCAGGCAAGTCACTTAGATCACGAATAACAGCTTTTTCTTTCTTTGCACAGCTTGGTTGACTAATACTGTGAAAACATTTAGCTGTATAAATAGCGGTATTACAGGAAGAGCTTTCAATTACTCAACAACTGTTACTCGGCGAGTGAGTGAGTGAATATTAACGTCGCACTGATTAACAACACGAGGGCTTTTGGCGACGGTCCGCGTAATTTTGAACCATGGTCAAGTGACGCGGACGACACCTGAGCTGGCACCCCCTCTCCTAACTACCACACCACACCAACGGGAGGACGTTTGAGCTCTCGACAGATTTAACGTGCATCGCTCCCCTACACGTCGGATCTTCAGTGGTACTGGGATCGAACTCATGACATGCTAGCCAAGATCCGATGCCTAGTCCACTTGGCCACCGCGGCCTACTGTTACTCGGTAAAATAGTTCTTATATAAGCTGCAACTATATATAATTTTACAATAGAATATTTTTATTTCTTACTGCTCTCCCTGTTCCCCTATTGCTTGTAATATAAGCCTCTGTCATTTTTTTTAAGTGTTATGCCTTACAAATGTTTTTTGGGGGCGGGATACTCTTTAAAGAAATGCACGCATTGATATTTATTCAAATAATGATTTTTTTC
>BMAO01009520.1:0-24849 GCA_019973975.1 Trichonephila clavata | reverse complement strand
TTATCCAAACCCGTTTTGTAGCGGATATTTACTCCATGAAAGAAACATTCCTACCAATTTTCAAGCAGGTAGGTCAAATAGTTTAAAAACGAAAATATTTATCTCTTACGCCACTTATTCCCCTGCAACGCCACTTAGAGGTATGTTTTCACAAAACCTTCTTATAAGCTGATCTCTACTCTATGAAAGAAATCTCTTTATCAAATATAAAGACTGTGCGTCAAATAGTTTAAAAATGGAAATAATTATCTATAACGCCCTTAAGTCCCCTCAACGCCACTTGGGGTAATTTTCACGAAACCCATTTTTAGCGTATCTCTACCCTATGAGAGGAATCTGCTTACTAAGTTTCAAGACTGTACATAATAACTTAAAAATAGGAATTTATAACGCCCCTTAAACCCCCGCCCCCGCAACACCCCTTGGGGGTCAATTTTCCCCAAACCCATTTTGTTGCGGATATTTACTCCAGGAAAGAAACTTACCTACCAATTTTCAAGGAGGTAGGTGAAGTAGTTTAAAACGGATATATTTATCTATTACGCCCCTTAATCCCCGCAACGCCACTTAGAAGTCTATTTTCACAAAACCCGTTTTGTAACTGATCATTATTCTACGAAAGGAATCTATATATATATCAAATTTAAAGACAGTGCGTCAAATAGTTTAAAAATGGAAATAATTATCTATAACGCCCCTTAAGCCCCTGCAACGCCACTTGGGGTCGATTTTCACCAAACTCATTTTGTAGCGGATATCTACTCTCTGAAAGGAATCCGCTTACCCAATTTCAAGATTGTACATCAAGTAGTTTAAACATGGAAACAATTATTATTAAAGCCCTTAACCCCCGTAACGCCCCTTGCGTTTCGAATTTCGGAAAATCCTTTCTTAGCTGATGTCTACTCTATCAAAGGAACATGTCTACCAAATTTCAGGTCTGTAGGTTGAATAGTTCCAGAGATTTCGTGATTAGTCAGTCAGTCAGTCAGTCGCTTTTCTCCTTTATATATATAGATTATAAAAAAAATTCTGACTGCAAAAGGAAAATTTTAAATGTCATGTCTGTCTACACACACGCACACAAGACACTGTTACTAATTAAATTTTAACAATCGAAATTGTTTCCTTCCCTCTACATTGCATTTGACCTTCCAGAGAAACTGCTCTTTAATTCCCTCTTAATAAACTTAAAAAGGGAGGGGAAATCATTCAATCAATAAAACAAAAAGGGACATTTCGGAGACAAATTTCATTGTTCAATCTATTTCTCATGGGATTTTTTTCTATCTGCAAGGATAAAGAAAATGTGGAAGAGATGGAAGAGTGAAAGCCTTTGAAATTATTGTCTGTATATATATAAATTATGTTAACTTTTTTTTTAAAAAAAATTATAATTGTAAAAATAAGAAGTTTCCTATCATTGAAATGTATACAAAACTAAAAATCATAACATAAACAATTATAATAAGATTTATGTAGAATGCTTGAATTCTTTTTCAAAATTTAATATCAAAATCAAAATGTGGTTACAGCTTTTTTCAAATAACAGGATTTCATTTTCATATTTACAGTTACTTTAATAGCTTCTGCGGATATGCTATTTGAACTGTGTGTTGCCAATCTCGTAACTAGTCCGAAACTCAAAAAAATAATAGCAAATAATAACTCGCGTTCGCTACATAATCCATTATTATCACATGATTATATGTTTCATATATCAATTTCCTAGAAATTATTTCTCATTTTTACTATCCAAAATTAGATGAATACTATGTTAAGAAAAGTCTTAATCTAAAGGGTTAATTTAGAGTCGTTTCTTTTTTTTCTCTTATTGTCATATAATGAACAAATGCGATTATTCTTCAAAAATATATTTATTATAATTATTTTTTTAATAATTTCTTAAATATTTATTTTCTAAAGAACGAGGAGAAATTATTTTCATCATTCTAGAAAAATATAATGTAAAAATTCTGGATGTACACTTATGATGCATCTATACGTGGTTCTACTAATCCCTTCAATTCTCTTTAAGGAAAATATTTATTTCAACCAACTTTCATCAAGTAAGGAAACGTGATTATGTAAATGAGGTATATTATATAAATTATGTTTTCGCGAGTATAGGCTGTTCGGAAGTTGACACGTAGTAGTTGACAAGTTGGAGTTGGCACGCTGAAGTTGATACGTTGGAATGTGCAAGGAGTAGTTAATATAAAGTCCGCGAGTTAGTTGCTAGTTGAAGATTGAAAAGGAGTGGAATTAGTTAAAGATTACACAGCGTGGAGCCAACGATATGGAGCAAGCCGAAGAGAACCCCTGCAAGTTTTCAGTGTAGATCCGATGCATAAGAAGTACAGGTACTGTGCGTTTGTTTAAGTAGAAACTAGTTTATTAGTGTGTGGCGCAGTTATATTTGAACGTATTTAAGCTGTCTTAGATTCAGTTGAGGGTCTGTAGTAGTATCCCCGTGTTATAGAATCTCACCTCCGCACTCTACTATATTTCAGCTACCGTAATTAGAATTGTATTGTGTCTGATTGTTAATAAGAATTAATAAATTAATTAGATTGAAAACATGTTGCCGTAGTCTCTCACTACCCCTAGGGTTATTAATTCCCCTTTGCACATTATCTATGTTTGGATATGTCGGATTCATAATTAATGACTACGCAAATAATAAATCACTATTTATTATTCCTTACGATAGAAATACACAAATATTAATCAAATTTTAAGAACAACAAATTATAGTGGAGTACGATCAGAATTCAATTATGAACGACGGAATACTAACTGATACCACGAGGGAATAACACATACAATCAAACTACGCATTTAAATCTAATCTATAAAAATCACAGACCTGATATCTCCTTCAGAAGGAAACTTGAATATTTGTAGAACTTATGAAGTGGCTTCAATCCAGGATATCTTCACTTACGTCCGAACCGAATTAATGAATCTTTTTCAATAATCTTCCTTCCGCTAACAAACTTCACTTAGTTAAACTAACTCCTAGAATCACCTTCTTAATCAATCACGTAGTTTACTCCTCTATCAAAACACGTAGTCATCCTCATCTCTTCATTTCATTTCTCCCTTTTATATCTCTTTCGAACTCGCTAAACCCGAAACTATCTTATTTGCATAAGTCACACTTTCAGCTCTCAGCGGGGATTGGTTAAAATAAATACAATTTAAAAGTTTATGAGAGAAGGTTAGTGAAACGCGTAAGCACCCGTCACAACCCCCTCCGAGAAAAAAAGCGTGACTTATTGAAGGTCTAAACGACCTGCAAGAACTCGCTTAATTTACCTAACATCTCAAAAACAATGAACTTGCACAAAATTTTAACTACTCTAGAATGCCTGAACTTGTAAAAAGTTAACTCACGAACTTTATAACGCCTGAAAATTCTGAACTTGTAGAAAGTTAACTCACGAACTTTATAATGCCTGAAAATTCTGAACTTGTAGAAAGTTTTAACTCTCTAAGTTAGAAACTTTAATTAAACTAACACACAGAAATGACTACTCAAAAGGGGTACTCCACTCCAATTTATTGCTCTTTTACATATTTATATTCCCTACAGTGCATCCCATTCGGGCGAAGATCAGGGGAAAACCTTTCAAGGAAAAAACCCTGATCATGCACTTTACTTAAGTGCTAATATAAATAAAATTTTACATTCATATCTTCTCACGACATCAAAGTTTTCATCGCATCACTATGTTCAGGGACTGCTGCCCTGAAAGGAAACCTTGTCAATTTTTTCTAAAACATGACATTAAATGCACAGAACTTTTATACAACTTCCTTATTGACATAAAATATGGCATACATTATATTATATATATATAGTTTCATAACAAATGAACCTTTATCTGGTTTCATTTTCAAAAATTCCCAATCAATCGCGCTGCGCTGTTAATGTTTTTTTGTTAGTATTCCTAATTACGCCGCGCCCAGAAACCAGACACTACTTATACATCTTAATAATTACACACAAAAATATATACATTTTTTACATAGAATATATTACAACAAACAATACAAGTAATCTCACATATAAAGCCTCGTCTTTAATGTGTAGCAAAACAATTGCAATTCAACAAATGTTTTTCCACAATTTGGAAAAAATTAAATACAAAAGTCTTTTCAACCGATATGAAAATGCACACAACTCAGTGACACTTTTGTACGTTAATTTTACAAAAAAATTAGACTAGCCCACATGGAAAATACTCCGAACTGTCTGTCAGAGGAAAAATAAACAAATTAGAATTATACAACCTGGCTAGTCTTTAGATCCAATCTGCATAGGCTTTGTCTCCAACCATGGCCTCTGTGCTGGATGACCTTGTCCTAGGGTTGTCCACTCTGCGCTCCAACCTTCTGGGTCTCCTCTTCCATCGAGTCCGTTGAAGTTGATATGCTCCTGCTGAGGCGTTGTTTTCTTTTGTGAGAACTGGAACTTGGCTGTTGTCCACTCGACGTCGGCTCCGAAGATTGTATGGAAAGCTCCTTTCCTGATGAGGTCTGTTGTACTTGAATCTGTGGGATGGTCCTGGAACTGCTCTTTCAGAACTATTTTCTTCCACCTTTATATACCGCTTTCTGGAGGGACGCGACGGCATTGACGAGGAAATCTTTCTTTTTTCGCGATCTACGTGGGCCTCTGGTCTCTTCTTTTGTACGTTTTCATACCAAGATTCTGGCCTTCCACTTTTCTGTCTCTCAGTCCAAAACGGTCTTCTTTTCCTAAAATTATACACGCCACCCCCCGAAGAAACAGCAGATTCCGTCCGTCCACGTTTTTTTCTCACCTCCACTCCATCGCGTCTATTCGCAACTATATCTCTACTAGCATTTACATTTCCTGATTTCGATCCTTTACGACAACCCCCATCATTCTCCGATTGCACCAATGATGACTGCGCATCATCTGACCTGACTGATGTCACTGCACCATGATCACTACTAGTGTCACTTTCCGACTCGGCAACACTGTCTTCTCTTTGATGGTAAATTCTCACCTGGTCCACATTAACCGTTATTCTTTTACCAAATTTTAATATTACTAAATTATTATTATTTTTTACACTCAGAACTTTATATGGGCCTTTAAACTTTGGCATAAATTTACCTACTATTTTCTTACATTTTGAACTTAACGGGTGAGTTTGAACTAGTACTAGATCACCAACTTTCACATTATTTTCACGCCTCTTTTTATTATAATATTTCGCCTACTTCTCTTGCTGGCGCTTTGTATGAACTCTTGCCTCCTCAAACAACCTTTCTATGTTCCCACAAACTAAATCTGATCCATCAGTTACCATAACCAAATTCAGAAAAGGGGTGATTAAATTTCGACCTAAAAATAATTCCGCCGGTGTTTTACCCGTTGTCTCATGTACTGCTGTCCTAATCGCATAACCGAACTCTTGCAGAAATTGATCTCAGTTAGTGTGATTATCCGCGACAAAACTCGAAATCATTTTTAAAAGAGTGCGATTAACTCTTTCTGTTTGATTAGCTTGTGGACGATATACCACAGTTTTAACGTGTTTTATATGCAATCTGCGACATACTTGCTCAAAAACTTCGGATATCATTTGGGGGCCATTATCGGTAATTAACTTTACAGGAGCTCCATAACGCGCAATATAATTCTCAAAAAATGCATTGGCGATTGCTTTAGCCGAAGCTTTCCTTAAGGGAACTATTTCAACCCATTTAGAAAAATTATCTGTAATTACTAAAATAAATCTATAGCGTTCTGAACTAGTTGCAGGGTATGGGCCTAACAAATCTAAAGACACGATTTCATTCGGAAAATTCGTTATTATCGGAATTAATTGATCAGCTGGTAATCCATTTTTATAATTAATTTTTTGGCATTGGTCGCAGGTTGCTACATATTTATAAATGTATTTCCTCATGTACGGGAAATAACACGCGTCCTCTAATTTTAAGTAGGTTTTCTTTTTATCTAAATGACCTGCCATAGGCGAGTCATGAAATTCTAGCATTACATCTTTACGTAATGTTTTAGGTATAAATACCCTTAATTCACCTAGTGTGGTTGTATATTTTGCATAATATAGCAAACCGTCAACGATTTTAAAGTCATTGGACCAATTTCTGCAGATCGATTCATTAACAGAACTATCGTCCGGATTTTCAAGATACTTCATTATGTGACCTAGCTCCGGGTCATTTCTCTGTTCCTCTCTCAACTGTTCTCTCGAAGATAATACTAACGATGTAATCACCGCACAAGACACCTTTGGTTCTTCATTACTTTCTAACGGGTTTCTAGACAACATATCAGCCACTAAATTTTGCGTACCTGGGCGATGTTCCCATTCTACATTAAAATTTGCCAACTTAAGCGTCCACCTTATCATTCTAGACGACAAATTCTTTCCCTTCGTTAATTTGGTAAGTGCAGCATGGTCTGTTATCACTTTAACCGGCAAGGATCCGAAATACGTGCGATATTTATTTAATGCCCATATGACAGCTAAACATTCACGTTCCGTCACACTATAATTCCTTTCTGCTCGGTTTAAAGTTCTCGATGCAAACGCTATAGGCCTATTATTCTGTGTCAATACTGCTCCTACCCCCACGGAGCTCGCATCCGTATAGAGTTCAAAAGGCTTGGAAAAATCTGGTAATTGTAACACTGGAGCTTCTGTCAGTGCTTTCTTAATACGATCAAAGGCTTCCTGCGCTGATTCCGACCAATGGAACTTAGAGTTTTTTCGTTTTAAATTATATAAGGGTTCACACATGTCTGCGTAGTTTTTAATAAACTTTTGATACCAACCCGTCATTCCTAAAAATTTTGCTATTTGTTTTGCCGTTTTCGGAGGCTTCATTTCAATAATTGCTTTTACCTTTTCCTCATCTGTTTTAACTCCTTCTTTATTAATAACTAAACCCAAATAACGTAATTGTTCCCTCGCGAAATGACATTTCTCGCGATTCAACGTCAACCCAGCCTCCTGCAATAATCTGAATACTTCCCGTAAGTGTTCTACATGGCTTTCAAAAGATGGAGACGAGATGATAACGTCATCCATATAACAGTGGGCAAAACGCCCGAGGACTGGCCTGAGGATCATCTCTATGGCCCTTTGAAAATTTGGAGCTGCCCCCGAAAGGCCAAATGGCATGCGAGTAAATGCAAAAGTACCATTTTTTGTAACAAACGCCGTCTTATGCACATCTTTGGCGTTTACTGCCATCTAAAAGTATCCGCTGCGCAAATCAAGTGATGTCATAATTTCGGTGTGCGGAATATTAGTGATCAAATCATCAATTATTGGTAGCGGATATCGCGGATATCTCGTGACCGCATTTAACTTCCTATAATCTATTGCAAACCTATAAGCTTCTGGGTCATCTAACGGCAACCCGTTTTTCTTCCGACATAAAACAACTGGAGACGCGTAGGGCGATGTTGTTGGAACTATTGTTCCATCACCCAACATCTTCTGAAAATGGTAGTCGATTATACCCTGTTTGACCCTGTCATAGCGATAAGGTCTCGAAAAAACAGGAGGACTATCACCCGTGTCAATTTCATGACAAAATACATGTGTTGAAAAGCGTCGTATAGAGGGCGCTGCTGTGTAACGCGAAACTTTTGTTTTGGTTATGTGTAGGAGCTCAGTGGCAGGTGAGCTGCCATTTGGTACAGTTGTAATCTGTAATTGAAGGGTGGTTGCCCTAATAATACAACCTAAGTTTTAATCATATATGTTTAATGTTCGTGTCGTCCAGCAATAAAACCTTATAAAAGACAAAAAAAAGGTCGTCTTCATTCTACCACTGAATTCACCAGATGTAAAGTGGTGCATCGGCCGGGAAGGTTCTACGACATCCAAACTGTGGCCAGGGTTGAGGTAAGAGTTTAAAATATTTGATTTTAAATTTGAAGATTTGATAGTAATAATTGCAGTCTTGGGTACATTTATATTGACACGAAATAATGGAGGAACAATTAGATAGATTAAAACGTAAGCGAACTGCGCTGAGAACATTAACTACTAAGCTAATTAAGAAAGTTGAAGATAATTTAGAAACGAATGATGACAGGGATGAATTATGTGATTTGAAGGAATTATTATTAGAAAAGAAAAGTAATTTAAAAGAAATTGATGACTCAATTCATTCATTAATAGAATTAGAGTCTTTAGAAACGGATGTAACGAACTCAGAGGAATATCAGGAAAAATGTTCTCGAGCTGTGAAAAGAATAGCACGAGTGTTAGGAAAAGGAGAAAGAACAGAATCTTTTAATAAAATTCCTGATGAAAGCAGGATTAACCTGCAAAGTGCTCACAGTTCAGTAAAACTTCCCAAACTAGTATTAGAAAAATATTCAGGTGACCCAACAAAATTTACAGAATTTTGGAATAGTTATGAAAGTACTATAGATAAAAATGAAAGTTTAAGTAAAATAGAAAAATTTGCGTATTTAAAAACATTACTTATAGGTCAAGCACATAATGTCGTAGCTTCACTAGAATTAAATGATGAGAATAATTATGATGAGAGCATAAAAGCTTTAAAAGAAAGATTTGGAAAGAAAGACATTATAATTAGTCAATTCATGAATAAATTGTTAAAACTAGAATCGGTAAAGAATTCAAATAATGTTAAAGCTTTAAGAAATTTATACGATGAAATAGAAATTGCTGTTCGAAACCTGGATTCTCAGGGAGTTACGAAAGGATCATTTGGTCAATTATTAATACCAATTTTATTAAAATCTATTCCAGAAGAATTTGTTCTGGAATTTAATAGAAGGAAAAATTCAAAAGAAGACATAAGCGTGCCAGATTTATTGAATTTCATTAAAACCGAAATAGAATGTCGTGAAGCGGCTAGTTCTTTGACACAAGAGAAAACAAATACATGGTCTCCACGTTTCGAACAGGCAAAATTTGAAAATAGAAAAATGTCTAGAAATGTACCCAAGGCTGCGAGTTTCAATACTGTTGACAATCGTGTGTGCATCTTTTGTAATCAATGCCATTGCTCATTTTCTTGTTATAAGAGTGTAAAAGAAAAATTATATAAATTACGTAACGAAAATCGTTGTTATATTTGTTTCCGGAAGTATCATATTAGTAAAAATTGTAAAAATAAAAGTAATTGTCTAAAATGCGGACTTAAATCGCATCATGAATCAATATGTACTAATAGATTAAATCAAAACAACAAGCGAACAGCTTCAAATCAAATTGTCAATCAAAATATTGAAAACCCGCAAAGTAATCTCGTAAAAGAACCAATTAACTCTCCGGATGAGCATTCTCTTTCTGTTATTCAAAATAAATCTTTATGTAAAAAAGATCCTTTATTACAAACATGTTCCGTACTAGCTTTTCATGAGGAAAAAATTGAGTTAACTAATTTAATTCTAGATTGTGGTGCTACGCGAAGTTTTTTATACATGTTAGTTTAGTGAAAAAATTAAACTTAAAAATTGTAGGAGAAGAAATGTTTTCTGTTTTTCCTTCGGAATGACTCCTGCCACACCCAAAACATACTCCGTTGTCGAGCTGTTTATTTCGGATATGAAGCAAACAAATAAAATAAAAGTTAGCTGCCTCGTTACTGAAGTTATAACGGCAGCAGAGGTCACTGCCCCTAAGCGGTTGACACTAAAGGCTAAGAACAAGTTAGGGTTACACATTGCGGGGTTGTCCGAGACCACAGTGGGAATTCTCATTGGGGTGGATCACTATTGGCAAATAGTAAGAGGTGAAAAGGTCAGAATAGGGAAAGAAATTTATGCGATTTCAACTCGTTTTGGTTGGGTACCGGCAGGGTTACAAGATCCCCCCTACACACGGGAGGGAGAATTCGAAACTCAAAACAGTGCAATTATAAATCTTTCTTCTTGCGTGAAGGACTCTTTAAGATCCTTGTGGAGTTTAGATTTGATGGGAATTACTGACAACCAAACTGTTTCTAAGGAGGAAAGGAAGATAATTCAGGGTTTCGAAAGGCAAATACAATTTGAAAATAATAGATATTCTGTTGGCTTGCTATGGAAGGCGGAAATGGGTCAGTTAGAAAATAATTTCGCAGTTGCATTAAGGCGATTTGAAAATCTTAAGAATAGATTAAATAGAAATCCCGATATTTTTGAGCAGTATAAAAGAGTAATAGAAGAGCAAATTAAAGAGGGTATAGTTGAGGAATGTTCAGATGAAGGATATGATTCGACGTATTTTATGCCACATAGAGAAATACTTAAACAAAATGAAACTACGAGTTGTAGAGTTGTTTATGACGCGAGCTCTTCAAGATCTAAAAACGTAAAATCCCTTAATGATTTTCTAGATATTGGGCCTAATTTGTCCCCTCTTGTATTGGACGTAATTTTAAAATTTCGCAAATATGAAATTACTTTTAACGGAGATATTGCCAAAGCATTTTTAATTATAAGTATCGCAGAAAAGGATAGGGATTATTTAAAATTTCTTTGGTATGGTAAAAGTGAAGATGAACATAAAATTTTAAGATTTAAACGTCTTCCATTCGGACTCTGCTGTAGTCCAGCAATTTTAGCAATGACGATAAAATATCATATAAAAAAATTTGTAAATACAAATCCGGAAGGTTATAAAATGCTTGATTCATCTTTATATGTAGACGATTTGTATTATGGTGCAGACACAATAAAAGATGCATATAGATTGTCAACAGACGCAATTAAAATTTTCTTAAATGCTGGGATGGATCTACGAAAATTAAGATCCAATTCCTCGGAACTTAATTCTTTATGGATTGAAAAGGGTTTCAATGTGGGATTGACTAAAGAGTCAAAATTTTTGGGCATGGTTTGGACCCCAGAAATGGACGAGATAAAATTAAATTGTGAATTCTTAGAGAATTCATTCGATCGTATTCCTCAAAAGGCTACTAAGAGAACTATTCTTCAGACTGTAGCGAGAGTTTACGATCCAATGGGATTGTCTCAGCCCTTTACGATGATAATGAAAATCCTGTTACAAAAAATATGGATTGCAGGACTTGATTGGGATGAAACCCTACCAGAGGAGATGAGGAAGGAATGGGTGCTTTGGCGATCCCAATTAAAATTACTGCAGAACTTTTCTATTTCAAGGAAGTATTTTGTTAGTAATGAGAAATATGATGTCAGCCTTCACATATTTGCTGACGCTTGTCCTAAAGCGTATGGTGCGGTTGGGTATTTTCGATACCTAGATGATAAACGACATATTCGCACTAGTTTTATCATTTCAAAGGGTCGTGTAGCTCCATTGAAAACAATGACTTTGCCCCGTTTAGAACTGATGGCAGGCTTAGTAGCTGCCAAATTAGCTAATTACTTGACTAGTTTATTTCCCGATCTGAGCCAACGACTATTTCTTTGGACTGATAGTCAAATAGTTCTCCATTGGATAAGGGGATGTGCTAGGAACTGGAAGCCCTTTGTATGCAATAGGGTTTCGGAGATTCAATCTCTCACTGATCCTAAACAGTGGTCTCACTGTAGTGGAAAGGAAAATCCAGCGGACTTGTTATCTCGGGGAGAAAGTGCAATCAACCTTGTGAAGAGTTCCCTTTGGTTACAGGGACCTCGTTGGCTCTCTAAGCCTGATACCTTTTGGCCGGAGAATCAGCAAATACATGTCAACGAGGAGAGTGTTGTGAATGAAAAAAGATCTAAGGACATTCATTCTCTTACCGCTACTATTCGAGACATTGAAACTTCGACTTTGTTGGATTTGACCCGACTCAGTAGTTTATTGAGAGTTCATCGAATCACGGCGTATGTCATGAGATTTATCAACAATACTCAAAGAAAATCCATCATATTAAAAGGCCCGTTAAGTTCAACTGAAATCTCAAGTGCTGAGTGCTATTGGGTGAAAGCTATTCAACGAAAACACTTTCCAAAAGAGACCCTGGATCTTTCTCAGGGAAAGTCTCTAGACAAGGCATCTAAAATTTATTCGCTTAACCCAGAGCTAGATATGCATGGTCTTCTGCGTCTAAAGGGAAGACTTCATTTCTCTCTCTCTCTGATCTAGATTTCGGAGAAAAACACCCATGGTTGTTACCTAACAAGGATAGGTACAGTGAATTAGTAATTCTACATGCCCATAACCATTTACTTCATGCTGGTGTTGAGGCTACTTTAGCCCAAGTCAGAGAGAAGTTTTGGATTTTAAAAGGACGCCAATGTGTCAAATCTATTTTAAGTAGGTGTTTCTTGTGCAAAAAATACACAGTACGTCCTGGTAACCAAGAAATCGCCCCTTTGCCACCAGATCGAGTTTTGGAATCACCTCCATTTTCAATTTCAGGATTGGACTTTGCAGGTCCCTTTTTCATAAAAGACAGTGATAAGAAACACTACCTGCTGTTGTTCACATGTGCAACCACTCGAGCCTTGCATCTCGAACTTCTTCCTTCCATGAGCACAGAACAATTTTTGCTTGCTTTCCGCAGATTCATTTCCCGACGTGGACTCTGTTCAACAATTTACTCAGACAACGCTAAAACTTTCAAGCGTGCTGAGTTAGAATTGAAAAAATTTTGGAGATGTATGCTACATCCATCTGTACAAGATTTGTTTTCAACTCATGGTATAACGTGGAAATATATTGTAGAAAAAGGAGCATGGTGGGGAGGGTTCTGGGAGAGGCATTTCAGAACAATTAAAACTTGTTTACGGAAAATAATTGGCCGTTCTAGTCTTTCTTTGAACGAGCTAGAAACTGTATTCATAGAAATCGAAGCCATGATAAATTCAAGGCCAATAACTTATATCTATGATGACCCTTCTGAGCCCTCACCACTAACTCCTGCACATTTCTTATAGGTAAATGTTTACTTTCTCTTCCAGTAACAAGAGTATCCAGAGAAGACCTTACTGGGTCTAGACTTTCTTTACTTAAGAGATATAGACATCAGCAAAATTTATTAAATCAGTTTTGGAATCGTTGGAGGAAACACTATTTGCTATCTCTAAGATCTATGAATATATGTCCTCCTTCTAAAGTAACTTGTCAATTTAAGGTTGATGATGTTGTACTCATACATGATGACCGCTTCCCTAGGAATCTGTGGTCAATGGGTAAGATTATTGAAACTTATACTGGAAGAGATGGTAAGATTCGCTCTTGTCTTGTTAAAACTAAAAATAATGCCATAAGAAGACCAGTTCAATTGCTGTATAATCTTGAAGTATAATTATTAATTTAATATGAATTTTGTAACAAATTGAGTTATTTTCTGTAATCTATATATTTATCATTTTATCATATATTAATTTTCTTCACTTTGTAAATGTGAATTTTTAATGAATGTTTACATACTTTGCTCTTATATTTTGTAGAATGATTAGTATTTTGTATTAAGTAATTGAATGTGTAATTTGTTGTGTATGTGTGTATCTAAATATCTTGATTTTAATTGTAATGTAACATTGCTTAGTTAGTGTTAGAACTTTTTATTGTTTAATTTGTTATTGTATTATGTTTTGTGTGAACTTAAAAGTTCACAGGTGGGGAGTGTTGAAAAGCGTCGTATAGAGGGCGCTGCTGTGTAACGCGAAACTTTTGTTTTGGTTATGTGTAGGAGCTCAGTGGCAGGTGAGCTTCCATTTGGTACAGTTGTAATCTGTAATTGAAGGGTGGTTGCCCTAATAATACAACCTAAGTTTTAATCATATATGTTTAATGTTCGTGTCATGTCCGTGTCGTCCAGCAATAAAACCTTATAAAAGACAAAAAAAAGGTCGTCTTCATTCTACCACTGAATTCACCAGATGTAAAAACATGTGTCAGACCAGGCTTCAGCGAAAACAACCCATGAAATTCTTTAAACAAAATCTGCAATTCCTGCTTTTGTTTTGAATTTAACTTAGTGTTAGATAAATCTATTTAAACCGATTCGTCCGAAATTGCCACTTTTTCCGTTTGCGAATCCGGAATGATTAACGATTTAGACAGGAAATCAAAACTAATCTTCGCATGTGACATGAAATCAATACCTAGGATGCATGGATATTGCATCTCAGCAATCACATGAAATTTCCATAACTTCGAAAATTCTCTTATTTTAATTCTCAACTCAACTGTGCCTAAATTTCTGCACTGTGACCCTTGAGCTGTAACTACTTCAGCTAACGATTTTTTAATAGGACAGAAAGAAAAATATGACCGGGTACGTTTTTTCTGAAATAAACGACTTTTACGCACCTGTATCCCAGAGCGCCTTTATAAATGTATCATGCAAAAGAATCGGCACATACGGAAGTTCAACTGGTGATAATCGCAATGAACTAATTTGAATTCTATTAGAAGGACTTGACTTAACTAGCGATCGTTTACCTCCCGCAACACGATCGCTTAGAAGTTTAAATTGGCATTTCTTTGTCTTTCGCTGTTGCAATCAACACGCCTCCAATTCTGCTTTGCTGAATCATTAGGACCCTTCCTAACCACCATCCTACGGTTCTGATACCGGTCTGTTCTCTGATTTGGCTGATTGTAGAGATTTCCACCCTCGAATCCTTGATTTTGATAATTACGACGAGAAAAATTATTCGCACCCCTGCCTAGTCCTCTTTGATCATTTTGACTATTTCCGACCCCAGTATCTCTCCAATTTCTATTATTCCTTCTTTCCTCAGGATTCCTACTCACATCCCAACTTCGTCTAGCAAAATTATTACTCGAACCCTGGTTTTCCCTGCAGCTATGACGTTCCTCATGCCGATCTACCAACTCTATCAATTGAGTTTTCGTTGTGGGGTTTCGGACTTCTAAATAATCCATTATTTGGGGTTCTAGTCGCATTACTATGTGATCAATCAATTTTAACTCATCATAATTCAAATTTAGAGTTTTATGAATTTTTAACAGCTGAAAAATAAAGTCTGACGGGGCTTGACCTCTCCGTTGTTTTGATGGAAAAAACTGAGCTTCTAGCTCTGATTTATTCCGTATTACCGGAAAACTATCTGATAATTTCTTTTTAAGTGTTGCAAACGCAGTCGCTTCTTCATTTACACACTCGAAGCCGATCACCTCAAACCAGTCTAACGCTCTCCCAATTAAATGACCTTTTAAATATGCACACGATAGATTCGCCGGTATTTCATAGTAAGCTATATTGTCATCGATATTATTGATAAACTCAGACACATTTTCTTTACCCGAAAAAAATAACTCCGGCAAAACTCTAAATCCTGCACCTGCTCTTAATTCCGGTATTTCGTTTGGGCGCCAGTGTCGTAGTCTCTCACTACCCCTAGGGTTATTAATTCCCCTTTGCACATTATCTATGTTTGGATATGTCGGATTCATAATTAATGACTACGCAAATAATAAATCACTATTTATTATTCCTTACGATAGAAATACACAAATATTAATCAAATTTTAAGAACAACAAATTATAGTGGAGTACGATCAGAATTCAATTATGAACGACGGAATACTAACTGATACCACGAGGGAATAACACATACAATCAAACTACGCATTTAAATCTAATCTATAAAAATCACAGACCTGATATCTCCTTCAGAAGGAAACTTGAATATTTGTAGAACTTATGAAGTGGCTTCAATCCAGGATATCTTCACTTACGTCCGAACCGAATTAATGAATCTTTTTCAATAATCTTCCTTCCGCTAACAAACTTCACTTAGTTAAACTAACTCCTAGAATCACCTTCTTAATCAATCACGTAGTTTACTCCTCTATCAAAACACGTAGTCATCCTCATCTCTTCATTTCATTTCTCCCTTTTATATCTCTTTCGAACTCGCTAAACCCGAAACTATCTTATTTGCATAAGTCACACTTTCAGCTCTCAGCGGGGATTGGTTAAAATAAATACAATTTAAAATTTTATGAGAGAAGGTTAGTGAAACGCGTAAGCACCCGTCACAATGTCTGTAGGCTAGTCTGTTTCTCCCACACATCTTGCCGGGTTTACAGGTAGACAAGAGGGTTCAGATGTAAGAGGTCACATACTGGTGTTCAAAAGTTAAGATACACAACACGTTTTTAACCCTACCTTTTATCTTACATTTACTTTACCCTTACAGATCTGACTGTAACAACACACTTCATAGTTTATATAAAAGACAGTAATGAACTTTAAGAAACTTTTAAAAAATGGATAACCATTATTTTCATTTTGAAGAAAATTGACATTTATATAGGAGTTGAAAAAGATGTGCAAGAATCAAACTTTCGTGACCTCTTGAGTACGCTTTTCACTTGATTACTGAGTTATTTACGTTGTAATATACCTAACAAATATTTCTTCCGTATAAATTAAGTCCAACAATGCTTACTAAAGCTGTTTTATGTATTATTTCTATATTAAATACAATCAACTTACACGACTACTATTTTTCCAGCGAATTTTATTGTTGAAGCTTTCCTTCACCGACCATTTTGATTACGTAAACATAAGGCAACAGAAATTTTACTTACTTTTTACTTAAGACTATTGCATCAAACAGAGTAAAAGATAATGAACACATTTTCTGAGAATAATATGCTCACAATTTCTGAAAACATTTCTGGGATACATTTTGTTATTTCATTCTAATTGATTCACCAGTCTTAGTTAAAACAGGAAAGTAGAATTTCCACTGGATTAAGATTGACTTCGCGAATTCAAAATGACAAGGTCTTCAAAAAGCATATGTTATTCTTAATCACTTTAAAAAAAAGTAAGATAAAAATATTCCATTTTCAAACTTGTAACTAAGATGAAGGTTGTTTTTTTATTTTTTCGTGATTGCTATTCTTTCAAAACGAAAATATTTCTTATCACCTTCGCAAGAGAGCAGCATCCAAAAGGTTTTATTTCCTGCTTTCGTAGAGCACTAATAAAAACTGTAGTAAGAGAAAGACGTTTCAAATGGAGACACAATACTACTGGGAAATGAATCCAGCGATCAAAAGAAAACACTCAAAATCTGTGTTTATTCTTTCGGAAAAAGAAATAATGGAACGAGTTTTTTTAGTTGGGGAAAAAAACGTTTATCGTTACGAGCCAGAGATGTAAGAAGGATTGGTTTGATTGTTCGGTGCACTGTTTAACTGTGTTTGAACTGGAAGTATGCCCCGAGGTTAGACAGAAAAATCTCAAAAATAAAATTAAAAAGTTACCCTTAATAAAAGTACGTTTTTATGGTCTGAAAGCAGATTCATTTGTAGAAATTTCAAACATATGTATCAGAAAAGCAAATTAATAAGAAACGGAATGAAACAAAGGTACTGTCAAAATGTTGTGAATATTTCAGAAAACTTCGTGTATTCTACCATATTTTACAAAAAATTAAGCACTACCGTATTAATCTAGGGTCGCCGCGTGGGGGTGGCAAAATTGTTCACCGCACAAGGGCGCCTAGGGCAGGGGGCGCCAAAATTTATAGTACTTATAGTTTTTTAATTTAATGTTACTTACACAAAAAGTTGTTAATAAAAAACTTGCAATTTTGCATGTTTTATATTTTCTTGGCAATAAAATAAGATTTTATTTTTTAAATTTTATACTTTAATTTAATTTAATTTTGTTTTCGTTTGTGTAAAACAAAATGTGATTACCAATACGTCTATGAAAACACGTTCCGTGTGGAGTTCACGCTATTATACGAAACGTGTTCAAAATCTAAGAATTTATAACATGTAACAACAGGAATTGGGAATGATTTGTATCCGCGTAAATTTTTATTCATTATATGATGAGAAGATGTTGTGGCTCAACGTCGAACTTAATATTTATTTAATTAGTGCGCTTATAATTAAAGTCGTATTGCATCGTGTAGTTTTACCATAAAAGTACATTATAATTGCATTCAGTACATTGTTGTTGTAAGAAGTTGGGCGCGATGAAAATTATGACTGAAAATTGGGTCGCAAATATTGAAAGTTTGAGAAGCACTGCTTTATCGCTATCTACGACCACTCTTTTTGGTATCATGAATTCCTTTAGATTCTAAGCAGGATATCTATACACAAGGGCCGCCGAATTTGCGATTTCTTCCAAATTTAAGATATAAATATAAAAGGTTGCAACGTAACTGTAATCGTCACAATTCAGTTGAAAGTAATTTCGAATTTGTAGGGATTTTACTAAATTCTTTTCATTGTTTGTTCAGTGTTGCGAGCTTTACTTATTGAAAAGTTCTTGTTATTTTCAATATTTTCTATAGACTGTTATTTGAAAATAAACTTCAAGTTCCATGAAAAATCTTATCATACTTATTATTACATCTTAAAAAACCTACACAAGAAGCAATTCTCTCCTAGTTACATTCTATTTTTAATAACAATATGATTCATAATAAGCTAGTTCCCTGTTTCAATATTTCGCAATCTTCTCGTTATGATGATGGAATTTTACTGATGAAATTTTGTCCCCCCACCCCTCCTCGGCTCTTTTGCAGCTATATTTTTTTTTAATAATTATAATAATATTTTAATAAATTTTCTTGTTCATGCATACTTTTGTATCATTTCCTATCTATCTCCTTGAACAATTTTGTACCTCTAAGCCCTCTGTTGGATGTGAGTTCGATCCTCCCGAATAAATTAATAGTGTAGCATTACGCTTCTGCTTCCTTTTAACGTTTAGTAAATACTCGAGCACATACAAATCGTATTAGATAAATTATAAAACTAAAATTATAGATTACAAAAAAAAGAAAGAAAGAAAGAAACCAAGTGGGGTGCGTTTAATCGCAAAAAAAGCCAAGAAAGAGAAGACTGTAAGTAAAAATTGTAGCTTTGTATGTATTTAAAATATTCCCATATTTTTATATATATATTTGATAGAATTCAACCAAGATAGAGCCCTCATTTTTTGTACCAGGGCCTTTAAATACCTAGCTACGCCACTGCCTTCAGAAAATCCCTTTTTTTCAAAGAGAGAGAGAGAGTCGACGCAATTTTAAATCAGTAATTTCTTCAATTTTACTCCATTTCTTTAAAACTGCAAACGGTAATTATGACTTCACTTTTGATTTATTTTGTATTTTCCATTGGACTTAAAAAAATGTACAAACTTTTTTATCATATTAAAATAAAATCAAAACATACATTTATTATTTGCTTTCCTTTACAAAGGAGACAGTGAAAATGTCCAGCTTAATGAAATCTAATTTAAAAAAAATTTATTTTGTAAATTTTCCGTGTTACATAAGCTAATTTTAAGAGATTTTCGTTTATATTTTTATATATATATATATATTTCAATGTATTTTATAGTACTTTTATGTTGATTTATATGCATCAATACTTGTTTTCTTTGCTGGAATACATCTTCCAAAAAACACACTTTTCTATGCAAGAACAGTTTTATAAAGTTTAATTATTAGTGTAAACATGAAATTTCAAAAAAGTAGTACTTAAGGTAGAACTGGCATTGAATTTTTTTTGCGAAACTTCAAAGTTTAATTCTTGGCATTGATTTTTGACACTGATTGCACTTGCATTGAGCTATAGAAATAAAAATAAATAAGTAATATCTGCAATATTTCTTCATTTTTGAAGGAATGCAAAATGTTAATGCCTGTGTGTAAAACTTTATTTAAATAATATAAAAAATATTAATTGTAGCAATAATTGTATTAATTAATCGGATTGTTGCTGGGATGGGGACTTTTACCCGGTAGCTCATATCAAGAAGGTGTCTGATACTCTCGATATCTTGTTTCACTAACAACTGGTTCTTTCTTAAAAGTATACGATCCCCGGTCTAGAATTCACTTAACTTTATAAATTCTCTGAATTTTTCTTTATAAAAAATAATAAAAATAAATGCAGTAAAATATTCTTGATTCAAATGATACTACAGAAAAAACTAGCTTTCAGAAACAGAAAGATTTGCTTTCATAATAAACAAGGAAACAAAAAGTTGATTGTAAATTAATGTTTGCAACATGTGTAAATGATAGAAAGACTGGTTAATATGAAATTTTTTTGCCTTAATTTTGTAGAATTATTCTTTGTGGAAAATTTCATTTACCTTTTTGTGCAACGTTTGTGATTTATATATTTGCACAATTCATCATATTCTGAGTATAATACTCTTTATGTCTTTTCATACAAAGATTTAAAAATTCAAATTTATCGTAACCAGATTATTCACTGAACATTTAGTTACTGAAATACACCCATTTGTGTTAAAATTATTCTTACTTTTTGAGAAACATATTACTCTGGAATACCCTACTCATATCGCAAAGCATTTGAAATTTGCTTCAGATCACAAAAAGAAGAAAAGAAAAAGGTTTTTTTTTCATTTTTGAAAATTTTTTTATTTTATGTACACGATATCTTACTTTTTCATAACTGTAGAGTATCATTGAAAAAATCAACTAATATACAACAGTTCTTCGAACATTGTACAATCTTAATGTCTTAAATATAACCCAATATAAAACAAAAAGTGAAAAAATTACAAAAAATTGTTAATGTACTTTATGTACGTTATGGAACAGTACGTAATGTACATTAACTTTTACGAAAAAAAATTCATGCAAGCATTATATCTGCACAATATTATTTTTTTAAAAAAGAGTTGAATAACAGTTCTTAAAAATGATACTATCTTTTGTAAGGTGTGTGTACGATGTAACTTTTCAAACATACAAAGATCAAAAAATACTCTTGCATAAATTTTCATTAAATTTGTAAATTTTTTATGCATATTACAAACATTGCCAAACAATTCAACGAAATGACAAAGAAATTCTAAAATTAAAATTTTATATATTCCTCTAACAATCAAACTAAAGGAATTTTAATGAATTGCAATAAAAAAATTTTTTTTTAATATTCACAGTAAAATTAGGTTGTTTTATAATTATTAAAATTTTATGTAAACATTAATTTACAGACAGAAAATTTGCGTAACAGAAGTAACTGAGTACCTGTAACAAATATATTTTTTGCAGATTAAATTAGTATAAGTATTTGTATTGAGTTATGAAATAAAAAAAACAGACAGTACGCGTCAGCACCATAGATTAGAACAGAGGATCTCAAACTTGTCATGTTTTTCGATCTGAGCCTTGCTTACTTAATATTGAATTTTTGCAAATTCATGAACTTCAAATGTGTTTTGGCCAGTAGGTATACTGTGGTAGCTCGCTGCTATTTTAAAAACACATTTACTTTTCTATCTGTAGTGAAGTGTTGTGTGAAAAACTAAAAAAATACATGTTAATTTTAAACATTTATTAGATAAAAGTTAATATTTAGTACCTATTACACAGAATAAAAGAGTAAAAACAAATGCTTTTGTGACGCTTTAGTTACAAATTTTTAATACTTAGCATAAATTTACTTAGGTTTTACCTCAAATCTCCTCGGGTTAGTAATGTCAGTCATTTTTTTATAAAAAGAACAAATTAAGAAAACTTTTATCCTTCAAATTAACAAAATAATTCAAAAAGCAACTTTTTATTTACCTCTATAAAACCCAGATAAATCTTACCCCTAATTGGGCAGAATTTGATTTATCTATTACTTATACACAATTTCAATTTCCAAATAATCAAAAAAAAATACTAATAATTATAACTTTTTCACTAAATGTTTATAATTATTATGTACCTGAGATGTTTTCAATATTTCTATTGCTTATAACAAATGCTTTTTAGTAATTTTTGGTTTAATTTAATTAAATATTTTGAATTACAGAAAGAACAAAAATTTCACACTAAGTTCTAAAAAATAAATTTTCTGAAAAAAAATATATTGTTTCTAAATTTTCAGTTAAATTAGCTTCTTTACCTGTATCTTTATTTAATAGCAAATGAATAAATGGAGTTTCAAATAAAATATTGAGAGAAAATCATATGATGCATTTTATAAATGAAATGAAAATTAAATTTTTTTTTATTTAGTGCAATAAATATTTTTTTAGATACATGTTCTCAAAAAAAGAAAAAAAGTCTGGAGCACAAAATAGAAAAAGGAAATTGCAACGAGAGAAAGCTAATCAGGAACTGGCGGGATCTCTAAATAAATATCTCAGAAACACAACAGGATTAGACGGTTAAGTAATTGAACCAGGACCATCAACATCCGGTTTGGAATTCATACTTAAAATTTATCTCAAAATGTAAATTTACCAGAATATTATCAAGAAGAAACCACGATTGTACAATAGAAAACTTAGATGTTGAAGTAGAAAATTCCACCCGATAATAACATATCTCAAAACGAAGATTTTGACTTTGTGTTAAGCGATCCAGCTACCTGGCCTGATGCAATTTCTATAAAAATTAGAGATTATTTAATTGAAAATGGGCCTTTCCCGTTGATAACAAACATTTTCCGAGAGATAATTCTGGTAGAAAGTTTTCAGAATCGTTCTATTATAGAACATTACGAATGTAGAAAAAGTATTTAGAAACTATTTAGTATATTCAAATTCCCGAAACGCAGTTTTTTGCTCTCTACCCATGTAAACTATTCAGTGAGAAGCATTCACAGCTTATTAAGAATGGGTGTAATGATTGGGCACATTTAACCCTCATTTTAAAAACACATGAAAGTAGTGCATCTCACCTTAAACATAGTTCACAAAATGCAGTGAACTCAAAATGTCTTTACATAATTTATGCACCACTGATGCAGCTCAACAAAGATTTTATGATGCAGAAAAGGTCTATTGGCAATCGGTTATTGAACGACTTATTTATTTAATTCAATATTTAGCCCGGCAATGCCTTGTATTTAGAGGTTCTTTGAAAGAGTTGTATCATAGTGATAATGGAAATTTTTTGAAGTTGGTTGAAATCATAGCAAAATTTGATCCAATTATTGCTGAACATCTCCACAAAATTCAAACATCTCAAAAAAAGAACATTGCTCATTACTTAGGGGATCAATTCAGAATGAAATTATAAGCATTATTTCAGAAAGAATTAAAAAGCATTTATTAGATATGATTAAATCGTCAAAATATTACTCATTAATTTTGAATACTAACCTGATATCAGTCATACCGAACAGCTGACTGTTGTAATTCGATTTGTTTATAAGAAAGAGGAAACCAATAAAGCCCAAATTGAAAGAACATTTTCTGGAATTTCAATCTGTCGACGACACTACTGGACAGGGTCTGTATGAATTCATAAATGAGCATTTAAAATCGTTAGTTAGAACTAAATTTATCAGATTTACGAGGCCAGTCTTACGATAATGGTGCTAATATGAGAAGAAAGCACAAAGGATTGCAACAAAAAATTATTGAAAATAATTCGAGAGCACTCTATATCCCTGCTCTGCCATTCTCTAAATTTAGTTGTAAATGATGCAGCTAAAATTTCCTTCGAAATAGTTAATTTCTTCGGAGTAGTGCAAGAGCTTTACAATTACTTCTCTTCATCCGAAAAGGTTGGTCTGTTTTGCAACAGTATGTTGAGAGAGAGAGAGAGAGAAAATCTAACTTTAAAGCCACTCTCCAACACCAGAATGGAAAGTAGAATTCAAGCTTTAAGACCGTTGAAAACGATTTGAAGGGAATTTTGAAAGCGTTAATAAAGATTCAAGAAGATCAAAGATACATGTAATCCAGAACCCAGGTAAAAAAATTTGATTCAGAAGGTTTCCTCGTTTAAATTCATTTGTTCCATTAACATCTGGCACGATATTTTAAATTTAGTAAATGTAGTAAATCAAATAATGCAAAATTCTAAATGTGATTTACAAATCGTGACTGACAATTTACAAAATCTTATGAGTACTAAATAATCGTAGTATCAGATGAAGCGTATGAACATGCAATTCCAATGCAAGTATCGTTGCTGATGATTTGGGTGTGGATACTGATTTTCCACAAAGTCGAAACAGGTTTAAAAGAAACTATTTCAAGACGAACAAACCGACGAACCATCAACAATCCAAGACAAAAGTTTAAGGTTGAATTTTACAATATAATATTAGACACTGCTATTTCTTCAATTTCAGAAAGATTCAGTCAATTAAAGAACATTACAATTACTTCACTATATACCTAATTTAAAAAACTGGAGTGACAATTAAATTTTGAACATTGTAAGAATTAGAACGAAAATTAACGGATACTAAAAATGTTAATGAAAAGGACATAGATGGATTACATTTGTTTGAAGAAATAAAATCTTTGAGATGATTTACCAAAGAGGATATGTCACCTATGGATGTTTTAAATTATATTTATGAAAACAATCTTATCGATACATTTTCGAATATTGCAATAGTTTTACGGATTTCTTTAACCCTGCAGTTTCGGTGGCTACTGGAGACAAAGTTTTTCAAACTTAAAATTATAAAAAAAAAACTACATGGGAGATCTACTATGGCGTAGGAGAGATTATCGGACTTGTCCATTATATCCATAGAGAGAGAGAGAGAGAAATTTTGGATAAATTAAATATAAAGGAATTGATACGAGCATTTGTAGCAGCTATAGCTAGGAGAATCAATATTTGAATATATTTTCTAATTTTTATATTTTACTTGAAAAATTTTATATCATTTTTGCTTTGTTTTGTTTTTTAAAATTTATGAAATAATAAAAAAAAACAATAAGATAAACGTGTTTTAATATTATAATTTTAAAGCTTTTCAGTTCGAAAGTCAAATTTCGAATACTATAAAAGAGTATTTCACATATAATTTGTAGCACTTTATAAGAGTGTAACAGAATCTCTCTCTCTCTCTCTCTCTCTCTCTCATAAAGGGGCGCCGAAATTCAACTTGAACAAGGGTGCCTAATACCCACGCTGCGGCCCTGTATTAATCCCATGGCTTT
>BMAO01009519.1:0-17991 GCA_019973975.1 Trichonephila clavata | reverse complement strand
TGTCGACAAATATGCACTTTTTGAGAGAAAGTTTCTGAAAGAAACAAAAGTTGGCAACAGTGAAGTGCATGAACTGATTAGCAGGAAACATATGATGCATTAATCATGTGACTATGACGTCACGTGAGTTTTGAATAATTGGCTTTAAACACGTGATTGCCATTATCATACAGCTATGACGTCACTTGAATTTAGCTCATTGTCTTATCTCCATTACTTGTGATTCGTTGACTACTTAATCGATATTTCACAGCTCACTTTGTTTTTAAAACTCGATAAATAATACACATTGACAAATTTGGGATTGCTGTATATAGTTTCTTTTATTTTTTTTCCATTTGCCATCCACTTGTATTTTTCCATTTGCCTTTGCCACATTTTTGCATAGTACCGTGACATTTCACCTATAGACTACTGTACCTTTCGTTTTCTGAAAAGAGCAATTTCTAAGCCCATATGCATCATGATTAATATATATTCTGGAAAACAGTAAGGGAAAAATTGCAAGCAAATACTCCTCAAAGTGTACAGATATTGACTGTCGCGGAAAGCATGATACACATTTAGAGTTAAGAAACAAGGTTATCAGATGGTTGATTTCTAAAAATTAGGCCTTTACGTTGGAACGTTAAGAAACGGCCCCAAAATCTTTCCAACAACCTGTCCGGTGAAATGAATGAAATAACAGCCCGTCCGGCTTGCAGAGCACGAAGAAATCCTTATTTTGTATAACCTCAATGACTACTGTGGCACACTTCGTCATTGAAAACCCGCCGTGCAGAGAGGGCCCGATGCCCGTTAAATATGCCGAGGTCAAACGTCCTCCCATTGGTGTGATGGGAAAGTTAGGATGGGCAGCTTAAGTGTCGTCCTCATCACTTGACCATGACTCAAACTGTTCGTCACCAATAGCCCGCATGCAGCTTTATAGGGTGACGTTAATGTAACTCTATATTACTCACTCATTTGTCATTAAAAGAAAAATGCTTTAGGATGCGCTAATGATTTCATTAATCCATGCTGATAACACCAAGTGGCGCACACAGGCATTTTTCAAGGGGGGGGGGGGTGTCTAGGGTCTGAAGTCCACCATTCTAATACCATGTTCCAATGCCGTCCGACATATGCTTTTGATTTTGTCGATTTTCGGGAACAAAAAACAGTAAAAAATTAATTATTGAATAAATAATTAGCTTTAATTAACAAAATTAATCATAAATAACAAATACTTCATAAATTTTTTATATTATATTCATAGGACTGATAATCCATCGGAAAAAAATGAAGGGCTTTAGGAAGGGGGGGGGGGTCCGGCCCCGGTGAGTTCCTTATCCTTTAAGAGTTCAGTATTGTACATCTTTGTCCCCAAGAGATTTACTTAGAGAAATTCTATACAGCTCTCAAATTTTTTTCTTTAACCAAATAATATATAAATAAAAACAGATCACTTGAATTTTTAAAAAGTTTTTAAACGAATAAAAATTTTTAAATAGTTTATGCGTACGAGATTGTTTCTACTCAATAAGATCGCGTAGGATCAGAGTCTTGAGTTTAGTGATCTTTTCCGGCCATCATCGTAGTGTTGAATAATAAACAAAAAAGAATTTTCAAACTTAAATAAATTTTGAAAAGCTCATGCAATAAAGAATGGAATTTTAGACAGATAGAAAACAGCTCATACAGTGTCATCTTTCTTATCATCACTTCAGCTTCGTAAAATCATAATACTTCGTGAAAAATTCAGAGCAAAACTTCTGTATGATATATATATAAGGGTCCATGAGTTAAGCTAGTTAAGCACATCCTGGCCAGAGTGATGACTAGATCCAAATAAGCGTGCGATCATTTGAATTCAAATTAGGCTTAAATACAGAGAATGATTTTTCTGGCTGAATGGTTATTTGGCAAAAGGCCAGCAGAAACCAACCAGCATGTCTTGCTTCAGTGTTGCCAGATGTAAGAAGATAAGATTACTGAGAACTCACAAATGATATTGAGAAGTAGAACTCGATTGAATTGGATATCACTAAAGCAATGTAAACATTGAACATATTAGCAGCAGCTGCCGAAAATAAAACTGAATATAGTTTAAATAAGTAAAATGGATGTGTTTGCAGATGTTATTTATTTAATCATTTTCGAGGAATTAAAGTAAAAAAGAGATCGATGTATTTGAAAGCGTTCTTGAAAAGTAGAAAATACAGTCGACTCTCGATAAATTCGAAGTTGGAGGGACCAATGAAAAACTTCGAATTATCAAGAGGGTACAAAAAATTCCCAAAATACACGAAGAGAAATTTTTTTCTAACACATTTAAATTTGAAACTATATCATAAAACAACATTTGTGCATATGTATAAAATTATTTTAAAAAGTACATATTATGCAGTATAAATATTTTACAGAAGCTAAATGTCCTGTATTAAAAGAATACATTCAGTACATTCATACACAATCGTACACATCTGTTCTTGACAAAAGCGGACCATCCTTTCTGAACACATGTATAGCAAGGCCTCGTGTTAAACGAAAGATGTAGACGGCTGACAACAGGTGCGGTTGGTCTAGCGTCCACTTGAAGAAGAAAAGCAATACAAGTGTCTTTTCACCTAATGGAACGGAAAACTCTAAGAAGGAGTAGCAGACAGATGGTCATCAAAGGGGCTACGTTACAGGGGAGACAGGCAGAGACGATACAATACAATAAAAAATTTCTCAGCTCTAACCAGTTCTACATGATAATGAGTGTTCGAATTGTCGAGAGTTTTATAAGATAACTTCGAATTATATAGTGTGTTGTAGTCTGGCTAGCCACAGATTTTCCTTCAAAATGTCGATTGTACCAAAACGTATTTAGTTCGAAATATCAAGAGTTTTTCTGGGGACTGAGCACATAGTTCGAATTATCGAGAGGTTCGTATTATCGAGAGTCGACTGTATTTTGGTTTGTAATTCGATATAAAAAGTAAAAGGGAATAATTCATTGCTGTATCCATTTATAGTTTCCACCGTGATTGACTTCGGTTGTATGACTATATACGCGCTAGTCGAGCCTGCGTCTTGTTTGTTCAGTTTATCCGCTTCTTAAATCAACTTTTCACTAAGATAGTAATTAAAGTTGTAGGAAGGTTTTTAAAGTGAAAAAGAATCTTTTTAAGTTTGCTTTGAATGGTTTATTGATGATCTAAAGGCTGAACTAATGGCGATCATCCTACTGGAATAACTGCCAACTCTGTGTTGCACTCAGCAATTTCTTCGCATTATCGATTCGATGGGATTTGAAAATATTATAAACTAAAAGACTTTCTTGGTTCTTTAAGACACGTGGACACTTTTGCCAAACATTTCTTATCCACATTTTTACACAATTTTCGTCCACCAATCCTTTCTCATGCACAGGAATGGAAACAACATTCTGGAAAATCTGATTTTGTTATAGGTTCTCTTTTAAAAATAACCATGGGTTTTAATGTTGTATTGCCCTCTAAACAGAAGTTTTTTTGTGAGCCGTTTTTGTCAAAAAATAAGAACATTGCACGTGTACTTCTCAGGCTTCTTCGTAACAAGTTATTTTTTTTTAAAAAAATTTTAAGTCGATTCCTACTTAGATCAACAACAAAAAATTTATTTAAGTTACTTTTTATTAAATAGTTACAATTAATATAAATATGTACATCCATAGGACAGAATCCCAACATTAAGTGGCAATTAATTTTTATTACTTATCATTAAAATATCATGGTGTCATCCAAAACAATCGTGTATATAAAATTTCAGCTCCACTGAATGCTTTGAAACGTGAGGAAAAAAAATCTTTTAAAGTTTTGATCCAAGTCGCTGAAAATGAAGCCAACGTGGCTGCATCTGTAATTCTTTAAAAAATTAGTTTAAATCAATAATTTTAATTAATTATGATTAAATGATCGTATTGTTACCCAAAACAGTAGTGTATAGAAAATTTTAGCTCAAATGAACGCTTTAAAATGTGAGAAAAAAACCTTTTCAAGTTTTGACACAAGTCACCAAAAGGGTCGCTAAGTTGCCAAAAATAATGCCAACGTGGTTGTATTTGTAATTCCTTGAATAAGTAGTTTTAATCAATTAATTTTTATTAATTATAATTAAATTACTGTATTGTCATCCAAAATAAGCGTGTACATAAAATTTCAGCTCAATTGAGTGCTTTAAAATGCATTTTATTAACGATTGAAAATTTGAACAAGATAAATATATAGAGATAGTGTGAACTGTATATATAATAGAGTAGGAATTGAAAAAACAGGAAGCGTGTTATACAGCGAATATACTCAAAAATTAAAAAATGTAGTCTGTAAAAATATACAGACTACATTTATATAGACGTGCACTATACGCCGAAATATACGGTAGGTGGTAGGTAAGAGGCATGAGGGATTTTACTCTGGAGGGGGCATACTATTGAGATTTTACATAAATCAGTTTATATAATAAATATATTTATAGCAAATATATATATATATAGCATAAAGATATTATACTCTGCACACGGTATAATTACATACAACTGTCAATAACTACATTGTAATCTCTAAACTTTGCAACATTTTAAATTTATTAGGCTATTATGTGATTGCACTGTAATTGCATTATCTTGGTAAATAATTTGGATCATCTATCCTTACAACTACTTGCAGCTTTTGAACCCATTGGATCTCCAAGCCAATATCTGTTTAAATTTACAAGTAGGCTTGGGTCCATCATTACCTCACATCTCAACAACAGCCTTATCTACTTCTGGCAAAGCCTCACCTAAACCATCGAGCAAGTGTCTTCAAAACATCCCACATTCCACCATGTACAATTTCCGTGAGATATAATTATCGATTAAAAATGCCTCGATAGACTGAATACTAATCGATACAAGATTGATAACTCAAACCTCTCTAGCGGTTAATCAGTCTCTGTCGTTATTTTAATTACTGTTTCCTCTTTTTAAACCTTCCCTTGTAGAGCCACATTGGATCTGCAACTCTTCCACACTATCGGTGTACTGACAGTTATATATAGCCCCGTACACTCAGCATGATAATGAAGTTCTTAAGCCAAAAAACAATTCCCGGGCTTAATAACTACATACAGCCTTTGCCTGTGTTGGGAAATTATTTATGGTGTGTTTTCTGTCCTGTTTGTCAAAGACTGTCCCCCACCCCTTCCTGGTAATTGATGGAATCCTGTCAATTTTACTGTTTCTTCCTCTTGAAGTGAAGTAATAAGTAACTTCTTTCAGTCTGGTGGAAATGTTTTGGTATAAGGTAATGAACGATAAAAATTTACTAAGCCTAATTAAAGGTAGAAATGCTCGGAAGATGTAAGAACGATTGAAATTTTTCTGATATTCAGCTTCTGCGTCGGTTTTTGTTCGTTTTTAAACAGCAAATGCTAATTAAAAGTAATTTATTGCGGTCCTAATGGATTTCTCTTGCTTGTATGACTTGATTAGTGACGATTTCTCATATAGACCATGAATACTAAATTTTTTAAGTGAGAAAAAGAAGGAAAAAAAATGTTCCAACTAACGAGGCTTAACTAGGCGGATCGTTTTGCACTTGATAATAATTCATTGGAGTAATATTAATAATAAATCAACCTTAGGCGTGGGGAATAAGTATTGTCGAAGTTGTTCATCATTTGCTTGGTGTTAAAGACTGTATTTATAATGTGTTTGGTTGAGAAGGGTTAAATGAAGCTTATGTGATTTGATATGGAGAATAGTATCTATTTTTAAATAATATTTACATTAATATCAAGCTTTTTTCATACTATGTTATGCTTTAATGAAGATTCAAGAAGTCGGAAGCAAGACAAAAAACCTGCTTGGTAGCTCATTAAAAATGTCTAAAATGAGAAACAAATAGAAAAATTAATGTCTAAAAACAAATAATAAAATAATTGCAAGCGATTTGGGACTATTATATGAGGTTATTATTGCGTAATAACATATACGAAAAGGATTTAAATAACAAAACACTATTAAAGATAGATGACAGAATATATATATATATATATATATATATATATATTTAAAATATAGCTGAACCCCCCGATTTACCGAACTCCTATTAAACAAATTTCGCGATTTAACTAATTTTCTCTTTTCCCGATTAAATTAGAGCCCCCCCCCCTTATTTAGCGAATATTAAACCCCGAATTAGTGGACTATTTCAACAGATGAAATTTTTTTTATTACTTTGTATCAGAAAATTGGATTTTTTTTCAAGTACATTTTCTTTTTTGTTCGGAACAGGGGAGGAGGGGGACCGACTTCTTGTTAGTAGCAAATTTTGACGGGAAAGGGTACATGCCATTACTAAGCTTTACAGGTGCAGATGAGTCATGTAAGATATCGTGAGAGTTTTGAATAAGACAGGAGAGAAATTCATTTCTTATTTCATCAACCCTTCAAAACACAGAGGTTATTTTAAGATTTTTACGATTATGTTAAATTTGATGACGAACTGCCTAATTGTACAACTGAAATTGGGGAAATTGTTGATTTGTCGAAGTCAAGGAATAGAGATTCTGATGATGATGTCGACGACGGGACCAAATCAGACAGTACTATATGCATAGATGACTGTCCTAGCTATCTGTTCAATATTGTCCACATACAGGTTTGTTGACGAGAAAAGGACCTCTATTTCTTGTAGAGCAGCAAGAATGGCTGGACAGTCTAAAATATAAGCAGATGTTAGCTCTGTATCTAAACAATTATCACAATTCCTATAAGTTCTTCTACCATCCCTATCAAACTTCATACCTCTGTAATGATCTGTTCTTAGCCTAGCAATAGTCTTTGCAATAAGGCGGTCTCCACTTATACTAAAGATTCGATGCTTTACAGGAATTAACTTCGCTGTCAATTTGAAACTTGTGACAGCATTTGCGTCTAATAAAATAACGTTGATAAAGTTGTCATTATTAAGATTTCTTGCTTCTTTCGCCAGTTTATAGGCAGTTTCATTGCCTGTAATGTCAACATGTGCAGGTAAGCATTGGAGGAAGCAGACTTTATCTAACTCCTGTAATCTAAAAAGGCGAGAGCAAATCTCTTCAGTAATCCATGAACTTGAATGGTCTGAGCTATTCTGATGCAGATAATGATAATGAAACTCCTATCAAAACTATTATATTTTCAAATGCTTTACTTTGCTTGGAAATTGTGGAAACATATCTCATACAGTAGGATGTAAATGATGCAAAAGCATAAAGTCGAAGAACTCTTACGAGTCAGGAATCAAAAAGATTGTCAAACATCTATTATAGTCAATATTTTAAAATTTTCAGTTAACTAGTGTATAATAATTCATTAATAGTACTTTTGGCTGTTGATTAAAAAGTGTGCAGCTTCTAACCATGGATATTTTTGTGTAGTTTCTTATTATAGAATTTCCAAAAGGGGAATGCAAAAAACTTGTATTCCGTTTGCACCCGGATGTAATGAATAACTCCGAATTAATGTACAAAATTTTGGTTCCGTTGAATTCATCATATCGAGATCCGACTATATATAGCGTAAATAATAACAATAAGGATGATGATTCCTTCAATTTAAGCTAGATTTAAATTTTCATTTCATTCTTTATCCTTTATTTTTTATTTACATTGTCGATTTAAAGTCTTTTTTTTTTTACTTCTTGCCCTAGAAAGAGGGCGTAAATCTTGATCACCACCACCTTGTTTGTAACCTGTATTTTTATAGTACGTAAAACACACGCACAGTTTTTGTGCTCACAAAATAAGTTAACTACTATAAATTTTTTAAAGAAAAATTTAAAAAATTATGAAGAGATTTTAAAATTCTATTCCTCCTAATAATTGACATACACACATGAAATTTGATTTACAAGTACATCAAACTATGCATAATTAAAGCTGGTATGGGTTTTTTTTTTCTAACATGACTGTTATTTGTAAAATAGTTTTTTTATGAAAAGGCTCATTGAAAATTCTTAGAAAATTGCATCCATTTTTACTGTAATTATTTTTTTAAAAAATAAGTATTGCTTTGATTCAAAAATGAATATTAACTTTTGTGTTAAATATACTAATAGAGATAGTTAAAAAAAAAAAATCGAAGCATTTGGCATGATAGAAAACAAAGCCTTAGAATTTGAAATGAAGATTAATTAATTATTTTGTTCTTTCTGATATAAATCAATTTAAAGTTTATTTGCCATTAGGATGTGAACATAAAAGTTATCATTATCACAACTCTGGAATTTTTTAACTTAGAGCCTTCAAATTTTGTGAGAGTGTAGAAAATTATATTAAAAATAATTTCAGCTAAAATATTTTTTTATTTGAATATTTGACCGATTTTTGTCAGTTTAATCATACTGTGTCCCCTTAGTATAGAGTATATCAAAGTAATATGTAAAATTAAAAATAATTTGTCATTTAAGGATGGGAGAGATGAAATGTGGGATAAAAATTGGATTGGATAAAAATAGAATGGTTCCAACACTAATGAAGAGGCGTGTAGCCCAATGGATTATAACTTCCTAACTATATACGCTGAGCGTCATTGAGAACACGGATCGCGGAACGGTCCTGCATTTCCTATATGTTTAAGACTCGTTTCGCACGATCTTGTGGGTAGAAGCGGGTTAGATATTCTTATCCCTTTAAGATCCATAATTTTTTTTATCTGTAACTACTACATTCTTATAGTTATTAACACTATACTGACCTCAATGGCATTGAAAAAAATTGTAAAAAAAAAAAACCCCCTCTACTACCCTCTGGAAGGCGGAGTTTTCCAGAATGAATTTGAGGGCTGGGTGATATCAAGAGATATCAGAGGAAGTTCGGTGGACCTGACTGAGTGGCTAGTCCTTGGTGCGAGAGTGAGCCATCTCATTGGATGTTGAGAAACTGACAAAAAGGTCTTCCTAACTAACGATGTTTTAATCGATGTCTCGGGTTTGACGCCAAATTCTATTACAGTCTTTTTTTATGATCGTCTAAATGCATTCCTCATAATTCCTTCACTCAAATGAAGTGGTCGCGGTAACTGAGTGGTCATGGTCGCGAATTCGTGGATAGTCAAGTCGGGGGTTCGAAACATAGTGCCAATGAAGTCCAGCCGTACGCGCGTTAAATATGTTGAGGCTCCTGTTGGCGTTGTTGGGGAGGTGAGTTTGGAGAGGGGTTGCCGCTCAGGTGGTATCCATGGTTCAAAATTATGAGGTCCGTCGCCAATAGCCCTCGTGGTGCTTTATATTGCGACGCAAAATAAGAACTCACTCCCTCACACAATGTCAAATGAATATCATCTTAGATTTTAAATCAAAATTATGAGATTTTTTTTCTCAAGCCATTAATTGTCACGTAATAAGCTTTTATATCTGTGACGGATCTGTACGCGACCTTCAAACTAATCCTCTTGTGGAAACTTTGGGGCTAGCATTCGCGTTAACTCACAACCATCCCTTTCAAGAAGAAACCCTGATATGGAGATTATTTTGAATATATAAGGTCAGGGTTTTTGTAATTGTAAGATAGAAAGAGCGGAGAAACTGCTGTGGACCTACGAAGGTGAGGTATAATTGATTCTCACAACTTGAGTTAAGAACGGAGTTTGCCACTATACTAAATTAGTGGATTGGGAATTTATAGTCTAAGATAGATTAGATTAAATTAAACTGATTACTTGCGCTTGTTCACTTAGGGTTCATTGCCTTCTTTATATCACTCCTAGGGCCTCCTCTTGTAGTTTAACTTGTGATTGATTAGTGGGCTTGAATAATAATAAAAAAATAATCATTATGGAAGTTTATGGTAATGCTTTGTTTCCCCCACACCCTTAGATAGGCAGGACGGTTAGGGAGCGACTTCAAAAGGAAGTCGCTCACATATCTTCTTGAACTAGAACAAAAAACCAATCAAGTAGAAGAGGAAAATATTAAAATATGCTTCTCTCTGCACAAAGTCATAATACGATATGAATATTAGAACATTTTTCACTGGAAAAAAATGTTTCGATTTTGAGGCCTCTTCGTTAACATTAACCTTAAGGCTAATATAAACTTTTAGTTCACACTTAAGTCATCTCATCCCACAAGGCGTTCCTGACGAAAACCCCCAACCGAGAACTGCACCGATTCATCACCTCGGAATCTTTTTTTCAGCTGCAGACGACAACCCCCGGCACCTGCTGAACCCTCCCGCTTATCCATCAACTCTACACCACCCTGCTCTTGGCGAGAAACCAAGTCGCCGCCGGACATTTCCGGATCCCAAACATCGCACATTGTGAAACGTCGTCGCAGATGGTCCACTTTGCAGCCCTCTTCAATTAGGAGGGGGTCAGAAAAAGAAGGTTCTTTTTTTCCTGAGGGCGGCGGAGTTTCTCTGATTGATGGGAAGTGTTTAAGGGATGGAAATGAGAGAAATGTTGCGAAAGATTGTTTTGTAATGTTTCTGAATCGTAACAGAGAAGTTACAGGTGCTTTTTTTGTGTGTGACTTAATTGAAATGGTGTAATGGAGGATGAAATGGTAGTCTAATAGATTAAAAGTTTCGTATTTCGATATTAGAGGTTCCTGTGGTGGGTTAATGCATTTGACTGTGAACTTATTAGTGGTTTGTTTGGCAGTCATGAAGATTTGGCAAGGATTTTAAGAGATAAGGAATTTGAATTTTATATATTAAGTTAGATTTTTATTTCATGAAAAGGTATTTTTTGTACTCATTGCTTGCTCATCAAAGGTATTTTTTGTACTCATTTCTGTAATATTCGTAATCATTCAATTTGACGTATCTGTAAGCAGTGCCAATTTAAGCTCATTTCGGGCCCTGGGCTTCGAAGATCTACAGGCCCTCTTAGCACTGGAGGGTCCAAGGAGGGGCTCTTGGGTCTAACTTATTCGGGCCCGCGCCATCCAGTAGATAAACCTGAACTGTCTACAAGTATTGATTGTATTTACATGTGTTCTTTAATCAGTCGTTTTGGCAACAGTTCATGTAAATATTTTGTTTTGGTTAATATTGTCATGATGAAGATAAGCTAAACATTTCAGATGTCATACAAGTCCTAAAGAACGCAGGGGTCAGCGATGTTCCCACTGAAGGAGAGGTTATGATTCTTGATTTCAACTAAAGAACTTGATAACTTCTTGGTTTCAACAATTTTCGAATTCATGGATTACTACTATACATTAAATCAAACAAGACCCTTCTCGTAGAAGTTAGGAGCTATTTCAAAGCATATCGTGTTATACAGATCTGGAGATGACATTTTATCTTTAAAGCTACAGTAATATAAACTGAAGTGGATGAGTGGTAGTTATCACGCGCTTCCACGCCACAGGTTTGAAGTTCCAATCCCGGGCTGGGAAAGGTCGACTCAATCTTTCATCCCTTCAGTGGGTCGATAAATGAGTACAAAGCTTGCTTGGGGAACTGAACACTTGAGATTTCACGTCAGACTGACCACTTGACCGAAACATCTGCACATGTACCCCAGCACCTAAGGTCACGTAAACTGAGATAGGCACTGTAGGCCTTGGCCCTCATGGGCTGTTGCACCTCCGAATTCAGTTCAGTTCAATATAATCTAATAAGTATATCAGGATCACTCAAAAATTTTGTAAAGAAATATTCTGTCCACTTTTGAAACGACCTAGAATTTATTTTTCCTGGTGATTCTAGAATTTTTTTTAAATAATGTATTGCGTTTTGGTAATAGGTTATGGGTTTAATTCACGCGCGTGACGTCATAGTCACATGATAATCTGTTTCTGCACTAAGCTGTTGCCAACTTTTACTTTTTACAGAAACTCTCATTTAAAAAGTATATGCTTGTCAACGTTAATAACTCACCAGGGACACGTCTTAAGACTTCTTGAGGCCCTGGGCTCCCACTCAAAAGTAGGCCCTGGGCCCCTATATAAATGTAGGCCCCACCTATGACTTTTAAAAATAGGCAATACATAGCATACTTTGTCAAATACTCGTACAAACAATAACCCGAAACAAATAAATGTGCATGACTTACAATCGCACAAACTGACTCAAGCGACTGCCGCCTTTTGACTGAATGAGTAATGATAGTGTGTAATAGTAGGTATAGGCCTGTACGTGGACGATGGTCATCCCCTGTAGCCAGTTGACAAATCGTCCGAAATTCTCAGTGTTTTTGGAGAATACAATCAGAAATAATATTTGACCGTTGAAAATATTCGAATTTTGATCTTATTAAGGGTAGAATCGAGAACAAGACTAGGCCCCCATTGCGGTCGTGGCCCTGGGTCTGGGCCCAATTGGCCTATGCCTTAAGGTGTCCCTGTGACTCACATGAGTAAACAAACAGCACCTGATTTAAAAATACACGTATAAAATGAGAATTTTTTTTTAAATTTCGAGAAACTTCTTGTAGGATTCTATATAGACATGTTTGTCCAATTTTCAAATGGGAAATTGTATCTAAAATTTAACAAGTGGAATAAGTACAAATCTAATGCCAGTTTAGAATTCAATGGACAACTCGTGACTGCGTTTATCATGTGACTTTCATGAATTTAACCCATTAAAAATTTTGCAAAATCTTCAAAGCAAGTAATATATATATAAAAATTTAAGTCAATTCTTACTTCGGTCAACAAAGAAAATTTTTATTTTAGTTACTTTTTATTAAATAGTTACAATTAATATAAATATGTATATACATATGACAGAATCCCAATATTAAGTGACAAAATAGAAAGCGATTTTCCTTGCAATTTTCCATTTTCCATTCTATGTATGCTGCTGGGCTACTTTTCTTTGTTTGTATCTGTTTATCCATTAATTAATTTTAATGATTCTAATAAAATAATACAGTTGAACGTCGTTTATCCGAGTGTTTATTATTCGGAGCGTCAAATATCCGGACCAAAGTCCGGATATGTTTACGAACAGTGCAATGCTCAACAGTTGTTTCGCGTGAGGCCAATAGTGACGGGAAAACTCAAGGTAAAGGATATTTGGGGAATTTCATTTGTGTGATTTGTTAAACATCTGCGCGGAATATTAGGTCAGTTTGTTTCCAAGTGAGGGGGTGTTTACGTGCTCTTTTGTTGAGTTTCGTTGATGTAGAAACCTGAATGGCATGCGATGCAGAAGACTGTGGATTTCAAATGTTAAATGAGGACGAGATTGTGACTTCCGTGCAAGAAGAATCCGACCCTGTCGACGATGAAACTGATGAAGACAAGGACAACAACAACTACGAAAGTAGCAAGGGTCCATTAAATGCTGACGCGTTTCTGCATTAGAGACAGCTATGGATTGGTACGAACAACCATCAGAGTGATGTCCTACTCAACTACTGCTCCTTAAGAGAATCAGAGACCTTGCAGCGAAAAAACGAAGGTGTACAATGGTACATTGAAAAATAAGTGATTATTTTCCACAATAAAGGTAAAATTGCGACTTTTTTCACCTATTTGGCTTTTTCTTCCAGCACATATCCCACATGTGATGATTTTCAATATTCGTGTAGTGTCCAGTTTCATATACTGCATGGATCGCATTCGGTTTTTGGTTATCTGAACAGTCGCGTATCCGAACGGTGTCCGGTCCCAATTGATTCGGATAAACGACGTTCTACTGAATAGTAAAAGAGAAATCCCATTTTCAGAAATTAGGCCATCCTAGGTGGGATTCGAACCCTCGACATTTGGATTAAAAACCCAACGTGCTATCCATTGCGCTACAGAGACAAAACGAACAATTTTCCTTTCTATATATGCTGTTGGACTATTATTTTTGTGTTTATTACTATTTACCGAATTTTTAATTTAATTAACAAAAACTTTTTGAAAAAAACTTTTAACATCAAATGTCATTTACTACAAGTTTAAAAAATGTATTTGAACTTGAATGGATGAATTGAAAGTATTTTATCAATGATTGAAAAATTAAGCGAGATATATATATATAAAGGGAGAGAGTGAAGTAATAGTAGGGGAAATGAAAAATCATATGCTTCGAAACATAGTATTTTCTTAAGAAAATAAATAATAAAATCAAGTTTGATTACTGATTTTTCGATAGTATTTTAAATTTTAATGAATGAAAGATTACTGAAAAAAATAAGATTATTGTTTAAGAAGATATTTTAATCGCACAATTATTCGCCATTGCAACATTAAAAGATAACTACCAGAATTAAAAGAGAGAATGTGAAGCATCAAATATTAATAATTAAAACCTTAAGAGAAAATGTACTGAAACTAAATAAAATAATAAAGAAATCTTTTATGAAAATTTCAGCAAATTTAGCAAATAATTTCATCTTTCAATCACTTCAGTTATTTTAATTCCCCCGAAAGCTCTCAGATGCGCTATATATCACAAAAACCGAATAAAAAAAGATACATTGGCTGATTACTAAAACCTAAAAAAAGGACTACCAATCAGTTTTATGCAAAAACTAAGAGAAAACGTGGATGGAGCCATTTAAAACTCTATTAATCACTCACCTATACTTAATTTGTCAAAAAAATAGCAGGAACAAAGTTCTATGAAAACGAAAGGAAAAAAAATTCTCTCTGAAAGACAACATAAACAAAAAGATATGGCCATTTTAACATCTATTACGACATGATGCCGGAATACAATAGATTACTTATATTAAGAAAGAAAAATAACAGTATAAAAAGTAAGAATCGATATTTCTAGCCTGTCTCGCATCAGAAAATTAATCGAAATCAATGATTTCAGAGACCTTGGCGACCACAACTGCGAAACTTATGACATAAATCGGTACTAAAACAGAATTGTAATTCCGCCAACTTATAACATTCTGCGCTTTCATAATATAATATACAGGCGACGGTATAAGAATAATGCATTAAAGTAGCAACGTACGTGAGCTTTTTACTGACAGAATGGTATAGAAAACGATATAATACGATTAGATAGATCTTCGTAATCGATAAAAAAGTATCAATAAAAAAAAGCAAACGATAAGTGCAATTTCAGGTCGAATCACGTATAAAATGCACTGAAGTGAAAAGAGAATTGTACGTCGCTTGATGTTTCTGATATCAAGTGCGAAATTCTTACAATCTTGTTAAAAACATTTCCAATTCACCTGATGGGCTGCATTCTAAAAAGGAATCCTTCATGAAATAGTAAGAATGTTATAATTTTAAAAGGAATCTGTCAGGTCAAAAGATGAATCGTTTGTAGTTTTTTGCTTTGTTTTATTTTGTTTTTGAATCTGGAATAAAAGCACATTATTAAATAATGATTCTTAAAATCTATTTGTGATTTGAGTTTTCCCCGAAGTGATTCGAAATATCGTCCGTAGCTAAAATTATTTATTAAAAGTTAATTGCTGTATTTTATTTTTTTATTAAGAAAGATCTTTCAATTATTAAAAAAAAATATCCGTTGTGTGAAATCGAATTGTTTGGAAATATTATTTTATTAGAACACACAATCACCTTCTTCGTAGAATTGGAATAAAAGCTTTTTTAAAAAATGTTTATTCTAAAACCATTGTTATTTCAGCTTGCGATGTTATTCAAAAATTTTCTCATAATAATTTTTGATTAAAAGTTAAATTATTTGGATTGTCACAAAATTAATCCATATTTAGTACATATTTTGAAATAGGTAAAATTATTTGTAAAGACCAAAATGTGACGTCATTCGTTATTCAAAAATAAATGACTTGTAAAAAATCAAATTTAGAAGATTTTATCCAAGAGATTTATAAAATAGAAGGGTTTTTGTAAGCAGGTACAAGTGTAATACAAATTTCTTTTAGGTTTTCAGAAAAAAGCTGTTAAAAAAAAAGCTTTTTTTCATGAATTCTACGATTTATTTTGTTTATTTCTTTACTTGATGATTTTTTTTTTCGCTCAGTTTTTGAAATTTATAATTCTTTTATTTTGCTTATGACCAATGCAAATGTTTATGTTGTGTTTCAAATATATTTATTTTTGTACAAGATTGTTTAAGTTCATCATTATTTATTTCAAAACGATTTTAAAACCTCTTGATATAAACACTTTCTCACACACATACACATACAACTCGTTTCTTTCTTAATGCATACGTTCGTGCGTGTATGAAGGAAGTTTGTGATCATTTTTCATAAAGTTTTGATACAACAAAAATTTTAATTGATCCATACTATTTTAAAACATTAAATTCTATCACACATTTTTATTTTCGTGTAAAATATCTGGCAACCGATTTTTATGTTTATCCGCTGTATGTGTGAATCTTAAAATGCTTATGTCTGTTGAAATTCTATTTTTAATGATCTATTCGAAACCATTCATCTGAAACACAACTGTGTTCTTAATACATTAGATTAATTTTTATCTCGATTTAAAATTTACAGACCGCTAATTCACTTCAGGTTAGAATCTATATCCACAATAAGAATTTTAATTAAATAATAAGAAATATATTCTAGATAAAAATTAAGAGAATATTATCCTAATAAAAATTGTTCGAGTGAATGATGGAATTTTTTGAAGCATTCCCATTATTTCCAAAAAAGAAAGTACTATTTGCTACATTGTTACCTGTTTAAATAGGATCATCTTGATGATGACTGTAGTTCTGACCATTTATGGCAGTTTATGGTGAATGATAGTTAGGCCTCGTGAATGATGAATAGAGTCACAATGCAATCAGAAATAGAAGAAATATCTGGAATTAGTGGAAATTAACTCACTAGGCCCAGCTAGAAATTCTTGTGTGGCGTGAAAGTTTAGAAGATGTGACATATTACCGAAAATAGTAATTCTCTGGTCCCCCCCCCTCCTTCTTTTCTTGGTCCGAAAATTAAAAGTTAACATATTCTCAAGATAAGATTTCCAATAATTTTGTACATGTTTCGCAACCCGGAGGTTGTAGGTGTAAGAGGGGTCGGGGAAGAATCAGACACATTGTTTAAAAAAAATAAATTATAGTTTTAAAAAAACTAAGAAACGCGCTTTTATAGTGAATAGAACTAAAAAGTAAAAAAATAATTCTTAATATAAGAATAAAATGGTTAACGAGAAAATTAAGGTCATTGGGGTAAAAGCGTGGGGTGCTTGCTCTATATTAATTGTTATAATTTCTTACTAGCTCTATTCCAAAATGCTGAGTTAGTGCAAAAATGTAGTACAAGCACCACAATAACATTAATTTTCTCGTTAACCATTTTATTCTTATATTAAGAATTATTTTTTTACTTTTTAGTTCGATTTACTATAAAACAGTGTTTTTTTTTTTTTTTTTAGTTTTTTAAACTATTATTTATTCATTGTTGAATTTATCCTTGAGTTTGATATTTGGAGCCGGAATTACGTGGCTGCTAGAATTAGTCTTGTTCCTCAATGGATATTAATTAATGGGTCTAAAGGGTATTTATTCTCTCCATTTACTCCATTCCTCCTCGATTTAAAACTCTAACAAGTAATGTAAAAAAAAAATTAAGTTAATTCCTACTTAGGTCAACAAAGAAAATTTTTATTTTAGTTGTTATTTATTAAATAGTTACAATTAATATAAATATGTATATACATATGGCAGAATCACAATATGAAGTGACAAAATAAAAAGCGATTTTCCTTGCAATTTTCCCATTTTCCTTTCTATATATGCAGTTACACTATTTTTTGTTTGTTTGTTACTGTTTATTCATTAATAAAATTTAATTAGCCTAATAAAATGGTATAGTAAAAAAGAAATAACATTCTCAGAAATTAGGCCATCCCAGGTGGGATTCGAATCCACGGCTTATGGATTTAAAGTCCAACGTTGCGCTACAGGGACCCAACGAACGATTTTCTTTTCTATATATACTATTGAACTATTATTTTTGTTTGTTACTATTTATTCATTTTTAATTTATTTATTGAATTAATATTTGAAAAAACTGTGTGCATTAACATCAAGTGTCATCCACTACAAGTTTAAAAAAATATATTTGAACTTGAATGAATGAATAGAAAGTAT
>BMAO01009518.1:0-18111 GCA_019973975.1 Trichonephila clavata | reverse complement strand
AATTTTTTCTAGACTTAAGTAAAATTGCTTAAACTCTTAAATATGTTAGAAATTTAAATTGCGTGTAACTTTTTTAAGGAATTGTTTTTAAAAGATTTCAATTTTTATAGAAAAATCAAAGTATTTTTAATGATACTTAAAATATAAAATGGTATATTTTATATTGAAAATATATGGATGGTCAAAAATTAAAAAATTTTGGGTACTTGCATATTATTGCAACCTACTGGCAACATATGAAACGAAGCACATGATAGCCGATTCAGCGCATATGGCACATGCAAAATTGGGATTACCAACTTGGCAAGTTACCTTGAATGTTGGCGATTGTTGCATTAATACATAAGTAACGAATTTTGTAGCCGTTAGCATAAATAGATATTAGTTTTCAAGTATTTTGTGGGACACCAACAATATATGAAGTGAAAGTTGCATTTTTATTGTTTACTTCAATGTATAAATGTTAATTATACATTTGAGTTTTGTATTTGAAAATTTCAATTTACATACAAATATTTACCTTCTAAATCAAATGCTAGTAAAATTGTTATTCAATAACTATGCAATAACTGTATATTATATTGTCAATTAAACTTGGTGAAAAAAGTTTGAGTTTATGTTAAAAACAATTTTAAATGAATTTGCGGCAAAATCCTAGGAGAGCCCACACCCTTTGTGAAAAACCGAAAAAAGCATCAAGCCAGAACGAGATGGTGCCAAGCAAAAATAACAATGGCGGAGAGTGAATATGGGGCAAGGTGGATGTGTAATGAAAATACAGTAGACTTCGCTAATTCAAACTTTCGATAATACGAACCTCTCACTAATTCGTATATGTTCAGACCCTAGAAAAACTCTTGATATTTGGAACTAAAACAATACATTTTGAACCATTCAATATTTCGAAGTAAAATCTGTGGATGGCCAGAATACAACACACACAATAATTCGAAGGGATCTAGTAAAAATCTCGACAATTCAAGCACTCACTATCGTGTAGAGTCCTGTTGCAAAAAGATTGGAGCTTATATGTTTTGTGTTGTATTGGGGTCTCCCCTCTAACGTAGCCCCTTTGATGACCATCGGAGTTGATTTCGATAACTGACAGAAGCTAAAGTGTCAGTAAACAAACTATGCAACTTTTCCCTTGAAAATCATGTTGATGTGGATGTTTTTCAGATATTCTAGAAAAATCTATTGACAAAGTTAGATTGAATTGCATAAAACAAAACAAAAAAAGTAACAAATTTTTTCCTCAAAAAAATTATGTATAGTATGTATTTCTATAATAGTTTTTAAAACATAAATGTATTCTTTTAATACAGGACTTTTAACTTCTGTATAATATTTATACTATACATATATATGTGTAACATGTACTTTTAAAAATACTTTAAAATAATTTTATACATATGTACAATTGTTTTATTATATAGTTTCAAATTTAAATGTGTTAGAAAAATTTTCTCTTCATGTATTTTTTGGGAGTTTTTTCTTACCTTCTTGATAATTTTTAAGTTTTTCATTGGTCCCTTTAACTTTAATTATCGAGAGTCAACTGTATATGTAAACAGTACAGAAATTAATCAAATATATTTAAGATAAAAAATAAAAACAGCAATTATACTTTCTTACTGCTGATCTTTTCCAAGTGGAGGATACAGCTTAACAGACCACAAATTCCTTTTTATACTTCTTTAAACATCACCAAAACAACGCTTTCATTTGTATATAATCCAATTCACTCATTACATTTAAGACATTCATAATTTGAAGCAATCAATCCTTCCTTCATACACCATTCAATCAATCTCTCTTACCTTTTGCATTCAACAAAGTAAAAAATTCTGATATACTCACTCACACACGCAGCTATACTTCTAGCCCGGTGGCCAATAACGAAATTCGAAATGTCCGCCTACAAAATGGCAAAATACGAAATTTCAGAAATAGTTGGGTTTACCATATCCAGTGTATCAACATAGGGTTACCAAGATGGTGCAATTATCCCAACCAAAGTCGTTTGTGCCAAGGGTGTGGGCTCTGCTAGGATCCAACCAATGTATTTTATTGACTCTTTCTTGTGCATATTACAGCTTATCAACAGGTAGATACCTCTAAAATTTTCACAACTACAATATTTGAACTTGGATATTAAATATTGCTTACTTTAGACATTTTTTTGTGAATTATTAAACTAAGTAAGAACCATATCTTACAATTTATAAATTGTATTGGAATTATTTGTTTTTAGAATTTGTCAACTATTTTCATTATCATGATTTCATTAGGTATAAAATAAAATTAGCATATTTGAATATTTTATACCTTTTCTCCTCCGTTAGTTTTATAATATCCTTCATTCTGTTACATTTAGTGATACAAATAAGAGTAATGTATAATCTCATGTAAAGGTTTTCTAATGACAAATTTAAATATATTTAATAAGGAAAAAAAAAGAAAATGAATTTTCCACATTTTTTTCAGTGACAATATTCTAGTTATAGCAATGCAAAACAATGTTTCAAAAATTATATCCATATTATAAATTTTTATTTTAGAGCTCCAACGTTGAAAATCTTTCCCCTCAAGTAATTCGGCAAGTTTCCAAGGAACTTTGGGAGTTGGCTTCAAATCCACCAGAAGGTATCAAGGTATTTATAAATGAAGAGGATATTACTGATATTCAGGCTTCTATTGAAGGACCTGGTATGTTAAATAATTTTAAAGATTACAAATATTAACATTTTACTATATAATAAGGCTTTCATTTTTGATGACCATTGTAATTTCTCTTTAGATTGCTTCACTTATTTATTACAACATTTTGTATGTTCCAGTAAATTATATTAATCAAACTAGAGTTATGAGTTGAGTCAAGTTGTCAGCTTAAGAGTTTCAATAGTATTCATAGATTTTATTTATTAAATTGTTAGTGAATGAGAAAACAAATTCTGTAAAATTTTTTATACCAAACATGTCTCGCGTCTTTTAACTATATACCGTAAAATACAGTATTTAATGCGCACCCATAATTTCATGCTGAAATTTGCTATATTTTTAGATACATTTGCCATGTAACAAACCCCCCCTCTTTTTACAAGAAAACCTAAAATATATGTGGACAATGCTATTATGTTTTGAAGTCATTTATTTGAAGTATTATCCCAAGCATTTAAAAAATAGTGTATTTCTAGATCTACAATCCTTTAAGTTATTAAGGAATATCATTTTTTAAAAATAAACAGTATTTGAATATATGTAGAAGTGAATTTTTTTCTATGCTCGTCTTTTTTAATTTTTAAAGCTCTCATTTTTATATCTGGCATGTAACACACAACCGTAAATTTAGATCTTATTTTTTGGGTTCAAAGTGTGCGTTATAGGTCAGATTTTACGGTAATTGTTAGGAAAAAAATTTTTAATTAGAGAAAATTGGAATTTGAGTAAAAAAACTTTTAACATAAGCTTATTTAGAAGCTACAATTACTCATTCAATTAGGTTACATGTTTGTTAATAACTTAAGCTTTTTTAAATATTTGTACCTGCTTCTATAAACTTTAATGGCATGAAATAATTTAAAGTTCAGAATATTTCATTAAATTGTAACTTTAAATTATTTTTGGATTTTGTTTAAACATATGTCGCTGATGAATTTATAATTTTAGTTTTGCAACTGTTAATTTCAGCATTTGAGAAATTCTGTTGTAGATCATTGATAAAGACTGTAGACACATTTAGTTCTACATTATAAAAGTATTGCATACTTTTCCATTTCACTGACGCAGGCAATATTTGTCAAAAAAGATAAAACTGACTCCAAATGGAATGTTTCCATTGGTAACTTTTTACGGCAACATTTCAAAATTTTTTAAACAATATGAAAGTATTTATGCCTTTGGAGTAAAATATCCTCAGAAAAATATTTATTAATATTTTTTTTTATGTGGGATACCATGTGTTGTCACCAATAAAGTTTGTCAGCGAAATGGAAAAGTACCAAATATTTATATATGGGCTTATTTCATTTTTTAGTCTTAAGGATACTTTAATGAATTATGTTTTTCCTCCCAATTCATAATGCCGACACTTATCTGAACATTTATAGTCAAATATACAAAAATGAAATTTTACTTCTTATATCTTTTTATTTGTTTGGTTTTTCTATTAATTATGCAGAAGAACTGCAGTTGTGTTTTCTTTTCTTTTTTTGAAAAAAATTCAATTCCATTGATTAGAAATTTTTTACGTATACTGAAGAAGATTTAAAATTACTTAAATTACTGTTTAAAAATTTCTTTTTTATATTTTTAATCTGTAAAAATCTTGATTACAATCATAACTCTTGAACAAATTATTTAGGAAGTAAAATGAGTGTATATTTAGTTCTGCAAACAAAAGCAAATACAGTGAAAATCGATTAATCCAAAGCTGAGGGGACTGAAATATTTTTTTGTGTTAAAATAATTTAGTGTTAAAGGGCAATATATATATATATTTGACAAAATTAAGTTTATTAAAGTACATTTTATCTACATAGATATGTATATATACATGTATTTAATAAAAATCAATAAAACGAAAACATTCATTTAAACTTAATAAAAAATTTTAGTTTTTTTGAAAAACAAAACATTAATTGAGTTTTTGAAAAAATAATCTGATATTTTTCTTTGCATTCTCTTTTTTACACCAAATTAGTGGATGTTGTCCATTTTGTTAATCATTTCACCATTGGAAATCTGTGTCTAAATACCTGTGCATACTTTTCATTTTCATGATATTCCTCATTTTGGATGACATGGAACAGGAGCTGCATTATTAATTTTTGCCATCAGAATCTGTATGACTGATATTTTTTGAGCTTTGAACAAAATGTCTGCTTGCCATAATTGGGTTGTACGTGCATTATATATCTACTGCTACGAATTCTTCCGTAGGACAGTCCAGAAAAATGTGAAACTACCGCTCTTTCGTTTCCACTGCTCTCTTAAATCAGTGTGTTTCCATATTTTGTTCATTGAGAGCAGGGAAAGTGAAAAAGTGTTAAGAGAAAAAAAATGCATGGAAATACATAGTAGTTGGTAACATTGTATTTTTGTTAACCAATATTTCGTCTTAAGCATTTTCACATTAAACATATTTCACCGTATATGCATAATTTTTTTAAGTTAATGTAACATGCCATAAACATTTTTGTTATATAGCGGGAACACCTTATGCTGACGGACTCTTCCGGGTGCGGGCTGATTCTAGGCAAAGATTTTCCTTCTTCACCTCCTAAAGATACTTTGTTACCAAAATATTTCACCCAAATGTTGCAAGAAATGGTGAAATATGTGTGAATACTTTAAAAAAGATTGGAAATCTGATCTGGGGCCTTAAGCATATTCTTCTGGTAAAAACTGAGTTTTTAAAAATGTTTGATTTGTATATTTCTGAAGTCTTGATTTCTTACTGATATTTTTTATATTTTCATTTAGACAATAAAATGTCTCCTTATTGTTCCAATCCTGAATCTGCTTTGAATGAAGAAGCTGGAAAGTTACTATTAGAGCAATAACGATGATTACTGTGAACGAGCTCGCATGATAACAGAAATTCATGCACGGCCTCCAAAATATACCAAAGAAGGATTGGAAGAGGATCCTCAGTCTTCTTCCGGGACAAGTGCATCAAAAGGAGACGGGCCTACTGCAAAAAAGCATGGTGGTGTCATAAATAAGCTTACTGTGGAAAAGAAAAATCTCAAATAATTAAAGGAAAAGAAAAGAACTTTAAAGAGGTTATGATGAATGTTAACTATCATGTTATTTATCAGAGGACACTCCATCTAGTACAATGAATCACAAAACTTTTAGTCATTCTGAATGAACTGCCTATCATTTGGGAAGACAAAATTGATGTTTGTATCCATTTGTGAAGGTGTCTTATATTGCATGTGTTCTGTACAGTTTCATTAAATTTCAGTTTTATTCAGTTGTCATATTACTGTGGTGTATATATTTCATTTTTTAAATGTTAACTGCCTTAAGTAGATGGTTATTGTCTGAAAATACTTGTGGAATGATGTCATTTTCAAAATATCTGAGCCATTCCTTCAATTACCAGCACCAGTTAAAACTTTCATTTGCAATATGTATGATCAAATATTCCATATTTTGAAAATTATCTTAAATGTGATAAATAAATGTGAGAATACTATTGTAACGTTCCATTTTTTCCTTAAAGAATTTATTTTCATGATTGTAAATTTAATACTGTGTTTTTTATGAATGTTCAAGAATTAAAACTGCTTTCACAAAAATCTTTACAAATAAGATATCTATGTTGAAAATTTGGATGTAAAATATTTGATATCTCTAATTGAAGAGAATCTAAGACACAGATTGGCTCATAGAACAGCAGCAATCAGGCTTATGATCTATTTTCATTGAAAATTAATAATTACAGAACTTGTACTAATCTTTTTAATGTACCATTTCCTGAAACAGTTGAATCATTTTTCCTTGGTTGCTGTTGTAAATTCTTTTGTTGAAAATGGTGGTTAATTGTGTTTCTAAGGAACGAGCAATTTTGGTCACAATTTTAAAATACTTAAATATAAATTCGTTTTAAAAAAAATTCGTTTGTAAAAAGCTGAACTCTCTCATACAGTAATTGTGGTTTGTAATATCAAAATTGAACCCATATGGTAGTCCTTATGTTGAGTTTTTAGAGTAAAGTCTTTCAAATGTTGCTGTTATCTGTTTTAAAATTAATGGCATTCATGTTATTTTAAAGTATTAAATCAAATTAACTGTTTTGTGAAGGATATATACCCTTCATGTGTATCTAATCATTCGTTATGGAATTGGGATGAACTGAGAATTGATCTCTCCCACGAAATATAAATACTAGCTGTTACCCATCTGCTTTGCTGGGTACTTCATGGTGTATATATATATATATCTCCTGTTTATATATATATAAATTATTGATATCTAAGTCCTAGCATTAAGAATTCGATTGTATTGAAACTCTTGCTCTTGATACAAAAAAGATCAGAACTTCTAATTAATTGTTTCTAATAATCTCTAAAATTGAAGTAGAATGATTTTCTGCACTCTTGTAACTTAATAAATAACAGTTGATTTCCACAAAAACAATTTTCAGTGGATCCCTACTCTGTGAAATAAACATGCATGCCAAATTTCAAGTCTAAATCTAATAGAGGAAAAACGGGAATTTTTAATATCAATACGCCTGTGTAACCCCGGTGAAAGTCAATTTCTAAAAGAACCATTCTTAGCAGATTTCAATTCAGCAAAACAAGCATGCAAACCAAATTTCATTACTGTAGTTCGAAAATGAGAATTTTTCTGTCAATACGCCCTAGTACCCCCCCCCCCCCGAGTTGATTTCTGTAAAATTCATTCTTATGGATCTCTATTCAACAAAAGAAACATGCTTAACAAATTTCAAGTGTATGGGTCTAACTATTCAAAAACAGGAATTATTCCATAACTCCCCTGGGGTTGGTTTCATAAAAGTTTGTTAGAGGATCTCTATTCCATGAACGGAATTGCTTACCAAATTACAAGACTGTACATAAAAAAATTTTAAAAATGGAAATAATTATCTGTTACAACACCTCTTATAAAGGTTGATTTCCATAAAATCTATTTTGTAGTGGATCTGAACTCTATGAAAGGAATCTGTTTACCAAATTTGAAGACTGTGAGTCAAATTAAAAATGGGAAAATTCCCACAATGCCACTTGGGGGTCGATTTTTGTAATGGATCTCTACTCCATAAAAGGAATCTGTTTACCAAATTTCAACTCTTTGTCCAGTAGTTTAAAAATGGAAGTAATTACTTATGCCCTTGGGGTTTGATTTTTGCAAAATCCAATTTAAGCAGATCACTACTCCATGAAAGGAACATGCATACTAAATTTCATGTCTCTAGGTTTAATAGTTCCGTAGATAGAAATAAAGAGTGAGTCGCTTTTCTCCTTTACAATATATATATATGTTACCTTGGCTTCAGTACTATTATTAATTTATTTTGAAGGATGTTGATCACACATAGTGATTCTCAACCTTTTTTTTTTTGCAAAGTACAGTATTATTTCAATTTTGCTGCACATTATCAATAAAACCTTAAAAGAATTTCTTATCAAAATACACTGAAATAATTGATAACGGAGTTTTCAATGCTAAGTAAAATATATACGACAAAGACAACAAAATGTTGAATTAGTTATAATACATTTAATGCTAAATTTGAGCTTGTTGATTTTGTTTATATATGGTTGCAAAAATGCCACTCTATTTTCACCATCTACACTGAAGTCTCGATCTTTTTCTTATTTTAATATTTGTTTATGCTCTTAAAATATGAATTCACTCAAATAAGATGTAAAAAATTGTAACAATATTTTTAAAGCATTTTTGACTATTATGGAATAATTGCCTCCAATTTTTATCCTGAATGAATTGACACTTCTGAATGTTTTGAAATTAAATCTTGATTAGTTCTTCCTCTTCAAAGTTAATTCATATACAGATGTAACTTATCATAAATGGATGACGAACCCAATAAAATTTTCTTGTATCTAAATTTGGGATGTAATAACTCTCCTCTAGTGTAGTCAAATGGTCAACAACAATTTTATGAATAGTTGATTCCAATAAAACAGCTGAATGATTCGGTTCTGGATTTTTCTCAGTGTAATTAATTAAAAAATATTTGTCTCAAAAATGCCACAACACAGTGGTTGAGAATCACTGATGTAGATAAATATATTTTACTTTCCAAAAATTGATCCCACTAAAAAATGAAAAAAAAAATTGGAATTCTGATTATATTTAAAACTTAATTGTTTTTAAACTCATTTTGTAAGTTATGGTTAATACATATACTGTTTATTGCAACAGCAAAAAAATCCCATTAAGTCAAAAGTTTCATGTGTAAATTTTTAAACCAAGCTGATTAATATTAACTTCGATCATAGTATAACTAGTATTGTATATGGCAGGCAACAAATGCATATTGCTATTCTCTGGAGAGACAACCCGTAATGTTCTTTTTTGAGAACATTCATAAATCCCTGTGCACCACAAAGTAAGCATGAAGAACACATCACAAAGGAAGATGGAATTTAAAGTCATGAATACAAACATCCATGCCTTCTCTGGGATTCGAACCCAGGCCCTACGGCACTGTCTCCTGTAATGATATTGTAAAAAATGCATTCACAATTGCATGACTGGGTGATCCTATAGAGCAGAATTTTAAGAAAAAGCATATTTAGAAAATTGATAGGCGAACTGCTTTCACTTGTCTTTCCAAAAAATTATGAAGGAATTTTTGTGGCTGTATTTTCTGACTAGAATACTCATTATGCAATAATCGAGAGGATCAAAATTTTGGATTAGTTTGAAATGGACATATTCTTCATTAATTGAAAACTTTAAATGTGTGCGCCTTAAAAATATCTTAGCCGTTCAATGGACTTTATATCAATTGTATGAATGAAAAGCAGTTATTCATACCCTTTTAATTCTTGTACTTTGCTACAGTAAGTTATTAATGAAAACAATAGTGTTTTGTTAAAGCTATTAAAGCAATAGGTGTGCTTTTTGCTTTCTGTTCTTGTCTGTGGGTGCATTCTTGAACAGCTAAAAATTTGTTTTAAATATAAAAATTTAATATTCACATGGTTCAAGCAATACCAATAAAACAGAATGTGAAGGATGTACAAACCTTCATTAGTATTTCAACACAGTGGCATATACATTGGTGGGTGTTTTAGGGTTCAACCTCCCTTCATATAGACTTTAATGTTTATCCCCCCTCCGGTGCATTCTTCTATGTAATTTTTAGAATGTAACCTCCAACCCATAAGTGGTTTGTACACACCACTGCCTCCCATAGACTAAAAGATTTTTATTTTTAGCACAGATCGCATCTCGCTGCCTTCGACTGTTACCAGAATTTCTGTAAGATATTCCTATTATCATTCGTAACCTATTTTGGTATGGATGGCCATTTTGGAATGCAATTGATTGGGTGAGTGGATATTAACATCGCACAATTCAACTAATCGAGGGCTTTTGGAAATGGACTCGTAATCTTGAACCATGGTCAAGTGATGACAACACCGAGATGGCACCCCTCTCTGACTTTCACACCACACTAATAGGAGGACGTTTTAACCATCGACATTTAACAAGCATTGCCCCCTAACCCGCAGGTCTTCAGCAGTACTGGCTCAAACTCATGACATGCAGGCCACGAGTTTGTTACCTTGACCATTAGGCTACCGCAGCCACCACGCTATTGATTGAGCATGTTTGTTGTTGTTTCTTATACTACCTGACCTTGACTGCATCAGATCCAGGTCCATGAAATTCATCATGGCAAGGGGCTAGATGTATGCCTGTCATTAGCTGTAGCCTTAAACACCATACAGTGACAGTACGATTTAGCTCGTTTCCACCCTAATTTTGAGGGAGAATACCCTGGGAGGGGCCAGGTTCCTTCACCTTCCATTGATTGGCATGGTGAACCAATATTGCACCTCATATTTCTTATGGGGTATCTAAAGGCCTTAATTTGTGAAACTAGTTGATTTTCCCAAGACACTTCTATCCACTGCTGTGCAACCTTTTAAAAATACCTTGTCCATAGAAACTATTTGTCAATCATTCTCTCACTGTTTTGGTCTTAATTTTGAGTATTTAAATGATGCTGGTGAACGTAAACAATATTTTCTTTGCATGTCAATTTTCGTGTATTGATGCCTCTATGCGTGATCACAACCAATTACTGTGCACAATAGGGAATAACTTGTAAGAGTACACTTCTCTCAATTAAAAATCACAATTTTCTCAAGATAATTAGCAGAAAAGAATCTCTAAAATTTATTTTTGATCTTGAAAATGTTTCAGTAAAATTCAAAAACTGCTTGGTTATGAATCCTGCTTCAGTTTTGAAGTAAATGATCAGTGTGTAGAGGTCAACAAAACTAATCAAGACTGTTTTACAGAGGCATAAATCTATGGTGAATGCTAATACCTATAATGCTTATGATGAAGCTTCACAATTAAATTTATTGGTGATGAAATTCAATTCATTTTGAATATATCTTTGGTTTATAGGTAACTGAACTTGTGAGTGAATGAAAATAATAAATTGTATTTGGGTTAGTTTTAGTACAGCATTACAATTAAAATTCATGTTAAAGAATGATTTGTGATTATAGAATAAATGCTAATAGCAAATCAGCCATTTCCACCAAATACATATGCAAAATTGAAAAAATGTTTCCTATAAGTTTATGGAATTCTTAAGCAAATAGTACATTTTTTAATGCAAGTCTAAGTTTAAAAATAATATAATAAATAAGACAAAAGTACAAACTTAGGTTTTACTGTTGATAAACTTTTACAATTTCAATCAATTAGGTTAGGTATGAAATAAAAATGAGTAACTTGAATCATTTAATTCAAAATAATTATTATATGCACAGTATCTACTGAATGTGACTTTTAAATTACTACTTTTTTTTTACCAAGTCCTCTATATTAGAATTAGCTCTTACACATGCTAACAAAATTAAGTTATTATAGGTACACATTAGCTAGTTTTAAGTGATAGATATTTATTTTATATTCAAATTGTAGAAACTTATTCACAACCATATTTTGATCTAAATTTTGTGGTTTTTTGTCTGAAACACCTCCACTTCAATAATGCATGCTGCAGGTTGGCCACCCTGCTCTAAAAGATACAATAGGGCTATTGCAATGGATTTTGTAAATTTAAACCTTGGTCAAGTAACAGGAATGACTTCTGAATTAACACCCACCCTCCCAATTTTCCCCAACACACCAAAGAGATGACTGAGCCTCAACAAATTTTCAGCTCTCATATACAATGGATTCGAGGCCTGGTGCCACTGAAGACTTATGATTGAACAATGAGTTTGCAACCATGACCACTTACAAGTTTATGAATAGATTAATACCGTATTTATTCAATTCTAAGTTGTACTCCAAATTCTCAACAAGAATTTAGAAAAATGGTTTATTGTTATCCAATTTTACGAAATTAAAATAAATTTAAAAGGAGAACTAATAAGTGAATAACTACTTATTTATAAACTTTTAAATACATACATGAACCTTTATAACTGCTCTAAATCCCCCCCCCCACCCGCTTCGATTTTCAGTAGCATTAACAGTGGAAAAAAGTGTGGTTTAGATTCAAATGAATACAATATTTTAAATGTACTCACGAAAGAATTGAGCACTCCTACTACCATTATTTTATGCACAAATAAGTCAAGTGAACATCTTATACAATGGAATTTATGAAGAAATGTAAAACTGTGCTAAATTAAATGTCAACATATAAGATGTTTCAATTGATTTTTTTTAAATATAAATTACTAAGGTTTAAGGCATGCCCATTTGTGAAAATTCAAAAAACATTGCTTCTTATTTAATACTAAGTTAAGACAATAGTATTTGTATTCTAAAAGTTTACAAAAGCAATATAAATAAGACTGATTCTAATGCAAAAATAAACATATTAATGATAATTTTTTGAGTAGTAAAATTTAGCCTTTACAGATAATCATAAAAGTAACACATTTGTCTTGAAAATTAAACTGATCTAAAAATTTCAACAGAATAAAATTAAATGATTTTATGATACAAGCAGACTTCTTTATAAAAAAGCATTTAATACAATAAAAAAATCTTAAATGTCCACATATCAAAATGAAAAATTAGTGTCTAATAAACATGAGTTTAGAAACTCATGTTTAATATGTTAACATGCCATTTTGTTAACACAAGAAAAATTGTTAATAAAACAATTATAACAGCCTCTATGTTGACTATTCCGAATGACTTATGCCTCTTTCACTGATTCACACATGTATATTCATGAATACCATTTAAGCAAATACAACCCATGCATAAAAATTATAAAGCTTTCAAGGTTTTTTTTTTTAATAGTATTACAGAGTTAACAGGAAAGTCTAATCTGGCAACCACTTAATACAACTGGTAACATAATATTTTGAGCATATTGAAATCCAATTTGGAATTTTAAATTGCACCATGAAATTTAAAGTGTCTAATTTTAATTAAAAGAATTTGTAAATAGTAAATAAAATTCAGGATTTAAGTCCATATCTTTTACTAGGCAACAATTTACAGTGATAAGAGATTCGGCGAATTATTATGTCCTTTTAATTCAGTTTTTAGATAATTAAAATATCACATTATATTTGAAGGAAAACATGAAAACAATAAATGATAATCAACATTTGTAAAATGATTCTTTTTTGGAACAAGGAAAAAAGAAACAGAGAAAACTAATGTACATTTATATTGATGGGATTTATTTAAAATAAGATGCTTTAACTTTTTAATGATAATGCGAAGATTCTAAAATTTTTCCTTTCTTCAAGGTTTATCTTTAGCATCGAAAGAAACAACATAGCAGTTCGATGCACTCTTCAATTGGTGCATTAAAAATACATGAAACACAACATTTTATTAGAAGAAAAACCAGTTGATGCAGAGTCACAGCAGTTAACACCAAAAACAAAGATAAGCTACTGCACCACACAGCATTTTCCTAAATAAATATGAATATAGTTAATAAAAATAGTAATATTTTAAAACTGATAAAATATAAATGGTAACATTTAAAAACTGATAAAATATAAATGGTAATATTTTAAAACTGATATATAATACATACCCCCCCCCCAACTTTTGAAAACAATAAATATAAATAATGCAAAGAACATTCCACAAAACCCCCCTTTGATAAGAAAATTATTCAGAAAAAACTGTGCTAGAACCAATATATTCTTCAATAAAAAAAAATCACTGAACATATTTGGAATTGCAAAACTATTACTCTGAACTGGATATTTTTCAGGATCAAAGAGACCAATGGGATATAATTACTACCATCAGATACTGTTTCAAAAGGATCATGTATTGAATCATATATGCTAGTTCACTAAATGCATTTGTTTCAGACTTCCCTCAACTGTTCTGCTCGGCGATATCATACTTTGGAAATATTTTCCAAAAGAGGACTGGCATAATTCGAGCAGCTGCAAGAGGTAGATTCTTCTTAACAAAAAATATATATAAATTTTTTTTTTTTTTTTTGAGGAATTGTTACTTGATTTCTTATTTGTGACATACTTTGCAATTTGCAATCAATGGGCAAAAACATACTGGCCATCATGAGAAATGCATACGTCAGTAAGATTAGTCTTGAGAAAAAAAAATTCATGTTTCCCCTTTTTTGGATGCAGTTATATATTCAAATTTCCTTAATGTGAAAGCATTTTTTGCCTTTGCTAGACAGAGAGGTAAATAAAACAGCATATGAAACATAAGGAATACAAACACATGAAAAATGCAAGATGAGTTGAGTTCCAGAAAGTTGCTATAAAGGAGTGGGAGGATGTTTTGCCTGATGAAAATGCGTCAACGAATCAGGAACCAATAGCCAATGAAATAATACATGTGCAGAAGAAAAGACAAACCTTGCAAATTTTTAAAAATTTAAAAGAAGAGAGTTCTATAGGTTCTTCATCTACTTATTGTTTGGTTATCTGGATTCTATATAAAATGATAAATAAGAGTAGTAGGGAGAAAATAGTCAGGGAAGAATATTTACATACATAAAAATAATTTATGTGTAAAAACATAATGAAGGCTAAAACGTAAATTTTACAGGCAAAGCATAAAAGTTGGCAGGTATGATAATGTAATTTATAAGTGAAATAAAATTACAAACCACAAACATTTAACTTTAAAAATATTTACAAGAGTTCATTTTGGATAAATTTAATATAAAATAAAATTTTTATAACTACATTTTACTTTACAATGAAAATAATTCACTAAAATGCAAAGATATGTTTTTTTTTTTATAAAGACAATATTTGTTTATTGTAATATGTATTGCTACATTTCCCCTCTTGTTTCAGTCATGTAACAATCACATTACTCATATTGAGACAACATATATATTTACTATTAAATGTAGATAAGAAATTTTGAATGCAAAAACACCCATGAGCCATTGAAATAGTTTTACACAGAATTTAGTCTTACCTCTGATTATTTGGCATACTTCTTATATCCTGTTATATCCACCTCGCCTCGACGAATGCCACCACGTCCCTGAGAAAATAAAATTTCTTAAGCACTTTTATCAAAAAAAAAAAAAAAAAAAAAAATCCAACGTCATTTCAATTTTAAAAACATATTTTGATTACATAAAATTTCTGATTACTCTAAAGTTTTCAATTTTATTGAAAAATACAATTCATTACTTGAATAACAATTTTTAAATATACAAATAACATTTATTGAGCATATACACGCAATTCTTACTCTTTTATATACTTCTAACATTAAAAGTTTATTACTCAGAACATACTCTCAATAATATTTCAAACAATAAACATATTACAATAGATAGAAATATTAAAAATTTCTTTTGATAAAAGGAAAACAAGCACAATTCTGTTATATGTATTTAGTTTTATTAAGATACCAACAAAGTTTAACCTAACAGTTAAAAGTTCATCTTCAAACATTTCAACTGTATTTAAATCTTTTTATTACCTTCCATTGAATCTATTACAGATGCACCTCTTCTTCCAAAGGTTTCTGAAAAATTATCTTGTCTCGCAAAAAAGAGCTTGTGATCTGTATTTTCATAGGTCGACCTACAGGATAATAAATATCCAAGAAATTATATTCCAATACAAAAATCAAGATTTAAAATTATAAAGGTTAATACGTATTTTTAAAATATAAAAAAATGCAACATTTACCAAGACAATTTTTCTGTTGTGTTACAAATGCAGATGCAGTTATGACTGAAAAATTCTTAAAATAATAAATGACCATTCTACTCTTCCAATGTTTTTCTAATTTACTTTATATTTTGACCCAAATGGTACTTAAGGGGAGGGGATCTATCCGGATACAACTCAAAATGCAAGACAGAATGAATTAGACATGATAAGAGTAGAAATAGTTAAGTATTCCAATGGTGTGTCAAAAAACTGTAAACTTATGAGAAAGAAATATTACATGGGCACTTTAGGAACGTACAGCCTTACTTAAGCTCCAGAGACAAATATTTTAAATAAATTGAAGTAACGTTCACACTATCATTTTTTTTACTTAATTTCCATTAGTAAATTTACTGTTACTTTATTTTAAAAGCATTTAAGCTATAATTAAGATATTTCTTCAGATATTGTAAATTATTATTTTAAACTAATAGCAATAAGAATCAACTCTTCAACTGATACATATTTTTAAACATGACACATTAAAATATTTAAATATTTTTCTGCAAATAAACCATAGACAGGAAGGAGAGAGACAGATTTAACTTTCACAATGATCATAGCAGAATAAAATTGGAATAATTATCAATGGCCCAAAAGAACTTTAATTGCATTGCTAGATTAATTAACTTTTAAAAATGCATTTTTACTACCATGAAATCCTTCTTTTTGCAGTCTTAGGCAGATAATGATTCAAATAACCCATGTTACAAATATTCGAAACTGAACCTTTTAGAGATATTTGTGGACATACTTAAAAAGAGTAAAGAATTCATAATGGATTTTACTTAAAAACATGATTAGAGTGGTAATAAAAGATAAAAAACTCATTAACATAGAAAAATTAATAGAGTTCTACATGAAAATGGAATTACATAAATTTTGAACTTAAGTGCTTTAGGATACGTTAACCAATGTAATAGAGAAAAATAACTCTTCCGATTCTAAAGTTGTAAGCATACTAAAGTAACAAATAAAAGTATGCAGTAGTCAGAAATATTTTAACAATCCTTAAAACTCAATGTGAAATTTAATGAAGATTTAAGTTTTAGGAACTTTAAAAAGGAAAATTGGTTAATGTAAGTTTGTCCCCCTCAACCTCATGATTTCTATTAATTACAGATTAATTAAATTGTGCATATGCTTTAAATGTATATAATTTGTAATAAAACTGTACAATTCCTGAAGAACAATCAATAAATTTTTAAACATGCCAGTCATGAAAAAAAGAATAAATTTCACTTATTTTCCCTACTTTTAAAGATACATGAATATATTTTAAATACAGATAAGATTGCATATTTTCAAATAAACTAGTATCCAGAGAAAAGGTGTAAAGATATAAAAATTCATTGAATATGAATTTTCTGCTTTTAACAGCTCTTTTTAGATACAACAGAATTTTAAAAGGTAATTAGCACAATTAATACTTTCCTTAAGCTAACAGTCATTACTGTGCATCTGTAATGCATGTATTAAATTAGTAAAATAATTCCAAATTGGCTACTTAAAAAAATCTAATTTTTTAATATTAATTAGCAAATTATCCAGTATAATTACATCTATCTTTGCATACCATTAACTAATTTAATTTCAATAAGAAAAATAAATTTATTATTTAAGCTTTAAACCTCAAATTCTACATATATTTTCAATACAAAATCTCAAAATTATCATTAAGACAGCAGTCAACTGATATTAGAAAAAAAAAATGTGCAATAACATCTATCCTAATAATATGACTAGGAAGTTTCCTGGGATTATGATTTCCATTTAATATTCCTAATATTCAAAAATTTGATAGTTCAATAAAATGATCAAAATTTTTTTTTTTTTGCAGTTCCGAAAACTATTAATATTTTTTGTTATATTTCCATAACTCAAAAGCTTTATTTACAAATATTGGACAGAAAACTTATATACTGAAAAATAATTATCATGCAATTTCAAATTCATTTCATTGAGTTCATTCATTAAAATTTAATACTTGACATAGGATAGAACAATTAATTTTAATCAATTATTTCATTTTTTCAACCAGTTTTGACATACTTTAAATTCAAGACAACTGTTGATTTAATAAATTCACTGTTGAACTACAAGATATTTCTGCAGATGAAATAACCATTCACCAACTTAAAAAAACAAGTGACACCTCTTACCTCATTGCAAGTGTGTAAGAACTTATTGCTCCATGAAATTCTCCAAATTT